>CM052322.1:11957976-12109094 GCA_028455615.1 Lasioglossum zephyrum | reverse complement strand
CGCGAAACGAAAAATTACTCAATTTATCTGTCCTTTATTATATAATTTTGATAATTATAATATCCATTTATAGGTGATACGCTGTCGGTTAAAATATTAGAGACTGCAATACCTGTTACAGATCCTCCAGAAGAATCAGAACGATTCGTTAAAAGAAATTTTCTTTCTCCATCATTGAAATTACAAGTATGGTTATATAGAAACTTAGTAAATTTTAATTCTCTGATTCGCAACAGAAGACTGAAAATTCGATTGCCCTGTAGGTTTACAATGAATAAAGATTCAGAAAATCCATTAATGTTTTTTCGTAAATCATAACGACCTTGTAGAAACGTTCAGTGCACAGTATTATCTAGACATCGATAGCTACCTACTAATTCTTTCACATGTTCACACTTGAAGCTCCGTTGTTCGTTTCGCGAGAGACGTAGAAAAAGACTGTACTGGCAACTCTCTGATCGGCGGCAGGCAGCCATAAATTATCAGGGGAATTTAGTTTTAGAAGGATTCCGGGGTTGTTCAGTGGATTTCTCCACTCGGAACGGAACAAGATAAACTAAGAAGAAACTCCGGCCGATACCCCCCGGGGATCGGGGAAAAATCGAAAAATACATTTGCCCGCGGACTTTTTGCTCGGCGGGCATTGCGAAACAATGGCGGCCGACTTGTGAGAGTGCATCTCCACGGCCCGTTTACCTGCAAATGCACTGCTCGCGGAACCGCTGACCCGCGTGGCAATTTCTCATTTTTGCCGGGACAAAAGCGTGCTAAATCTTATTGTTCTTACGCCGGTAATTAAGGCGGCTGAATTAGTTCGCGATTGTTCTCCTGCTGCTCCCGGACCCGTGGGGATAATAAATAAGATTCTTGAGAAGTTTCTGACCGTGTTACGTCACAATCCTGTTTATGCTCAAGGTGCCACGCCTTACACCCCCCGCTGCCTCCTCATATTCGTTTGCGGGGAGATTAACGACAAAAAACCACCGCACCGGTCGCTGACATCGCATTAATTGCAATTGTGACAAAATTCCTCGGCGCGTAAGAGAATCTTCTTTTCTCGTTGCAGACATCTCGCGAATTCTTCGCTCGGTCAAAACCGGCACGTACAAAATTATCTTTCTTACACTATTGTGAAATCTTTTGATCGTAAAATATTTTATAACTTAAAAAATATATGATGACACTAAAAGACATTGCAAATGAAGCCAATAACGTAGAATTATGTCCACCTGGAAACCATATAACATTCGCTGCAATCATTTTTCGATATCGTTAATAATTTCAAATGTATTCGAGTGGCACACTCGAAATGGGACAGCCTGTATAATAACGGGAACTCGTTAATTTGTGAAAAATTCGTTGACGCGTGCAAGGAACGTAGCTTCGGGAACCGTATCGGGAGCCGAAATCGGATCGAGCGCAAAATCCGAGTAGACAAATCGCAATAAATTTGTGCGAGTTCGGTGGCTAGTCGCATAAATCGCGGCGAGCCACTTAAGCATTCCAGCGCTCTTTAATATTCACATTCCGGAATGTCCCGGGCGCAACATTACGTCGCGGTGCCTTGACTCCAGGACCGCAGTATTTCACTTCTCCCAGGAAATGTCGACGTCGTTCGGTATCTCGTTTCGCCCCGGGGCGAGCGTAGAAAACTTGCAATTGCAAAAACTTGTCTGGTCCTCGAGACAAAAGGACAAAGTTTCCTACTTCGTAAGAGTTGCCGGCGCGGCGACTTCTACCCTCCTCTTCTAGCCTCGAGTTTTTCAATTTCGCTCCTCTCTTTCCCGATACCGTCCTGGCGCGGCGCGGCGGCCGTCTGACGAACTTTCGTTGACAAGAGCTCCCGGAAGTGTATTCCTGCTCCCCGCAAAAACGCATTTCCGCGCAACTCCAACCGAACTTCGTTCGAGTACCGTCGATCCACTAATAATCACTTATCCCTTCAATAGGGATTTCTTGCCCCATCGTGTTCCTTCCGGATTATTTTAAGCTATATACAGCGGACAATCTTTTTGGTGATAGGACCACACTCCACGAGAAACGGAACACCTAAATAGCTCCGTTAGTCTTCAAGATATCAGAAAATTTTTGAATTGATTCTTTCGAATAAATTTCTACTTCAATCGTTCATCGCAATTAACGGTAGGTTTAGTTTTATGGTTTTCTCGCTGGGTAGCAACCTTCATTTGAATCGGTCACGTAAAAACATTATGCTAAAATGTTCATTGAACCTTTACATATTGCAAGCGTAACTTTTATGAAATATCTAGAAAATAAGCTGCAACATCCGTATTCGATAAATGCAAAATGTATCAAGTTGCCCCACTGCGGGGTATCCGTTCAGGCAGAATTTTCAATAAAACCGCAGTATTTGCAGTACGTATTTGCACAATGTAATAATAATAACAATAACAACAATGCCAACTGTTCAACAGAATTCCCCAAGCGTCCGAGCAAAAAGCACATGATTTTCCAATAAAAATTCCGGAATTTGTTTACACGAGAGGTCCGTTCACACCGACATAACTGATGATTAAATAACAAATACCGAACGAAGCGGCGCTCGATCGTCTCCGGCTTCCGGGATAGAAACAAAGGGTTCCGCACGGAAATAGTGTCGCAGTGCGTGGAAAATGAGAGGCAGCAATTGTTCGTCGTGCTTCACTGGACGCGACGCAATGGAATTTAATACCCTTTGTAGCGCATGAAGTAGCAAAATGAAATTAAATTCGAACAAAACGCGCGGCGCGTTCGACGGCCGTGCGGGGCACGGAACGAGACGAAGTCAACCGTCATGTTACTCGCGTTTGTGCGGAAATATACAACAAATGTAATGTAAGCGTCGCAGATGAATGACGCGTATTTTCGCTGGAGCGACACGCGATACACGTGAATCATTGAAAGCCGAAAAACTAGCGGAAATTACGCCGACAAACGTGACCGTGCCGAATATGAAAAAATTGCGGACGCACCTCTCGGCAATTTCGAACACTACGCCTGCAATATATACATATCGTTCTTTTTTCTTTGTCGAGCAATTAGCTGTTGTGCTTTTCGAAACAGAATGTATCAACACTTTTTAGGTATCCACTTCGGAGATCGGCGGATATCATTTTTAAGAAGGTTTTCTTATACATGTACGTACATATACATGTTTTTAAGAAAGTTTTATTATACATATATAAATAAATATGTATATCAATATATTCATATAAATGTAGGTACATCACATTTATGATAGAATAGTATATGAATAGTACGACCATTGATTGGGCTCTATAAAATGATACTAGGGATGTCTCGATTCACTCCGAAGCGATACTGTTCTTGCCACCACGAATATAAACTAGCTGAAAAAGAAAAGAGACATAAATTTGTGATTCTCCGATTCAAGAGCAGTGCGATTCGGGAGAAATTCATTTCGTTCTAGCGGCAAACAGTCAGCAAACACGATCGGGTAGTTTCAATCAGAGCGCGCAGAGAATCAATGGTGGGTGAGAAGGAAAAGTTTGTGTCGGAACGTGGAAAGAAAACGAGACAGCTGGTGACGAGAGTACGGTGTCGAAAGGAGGCTGTACGAATTGGCAACGGCGGTTTCCCAGGGTCAGCGAAAACGCGTCCAGGTCCGCGGAACTCCTCGTGGAAAATTGAGCGGACACGTTCCCGTTTCTAACAACAGAAGCCGCACAAAACGGACCCCCTGTCGGCGGCGCGGACCATCGGCCGTTTATCAAATATCCGCAGTTAATCCAGTTACGAGCAATCCGTGAGACGACGCTCGCAGTTTGCAATGAGGATGACGGTGAAAAGGGAGGTCGCCCGGATGAGGGCGTCGGTGTGGATAGCGAGCCGCTGATTGCAGCGGGTAATGACGGGGGCCAGGGGTGAGCAGCAGCCTGGAACTAAGTAAAAATTTCAAATTTAGTTACTGCTCGCGTGCGTCCGACGGTTTTGCGAGCGCCGCGGATATGTGTGGCAGGATGAGTCAGCGCCGATAACTAGCAGTTAGCTGAACGAAAGGGAAACGTTGGCGTTGCCTCATTGCTGCAACCGCCACGCCGCACAGTGGGCCAAATTCAGGACATTTCATGACAATTTGCCGAACAAAAAACTTTCCCGTATCGATATCTGATCAATGAGCTTTGCTTCGTAACTTCGCATAAAAACTGAAGTCGTAGGGTCCACTTTAAAAAAAGTTATTCTGCTTTGAAGGTTGACTGACCAATTAATCGAGCCTACTAAAAATACGTTAGGAGGACTTGTCCTTAAAGAGTTGATTCGTTTCGAACATTTCATTTAGCCCCAATAAAACGCAACGCTAAATCTGTTATCACCGTTAACAAAGTTTGTAATACCTATTCTTGCTAATATAGTGGTGAAATCGTAAATTTGTGTTTCCCCGAAATTTCCATTGGACAGGTACATACGGGAGCAAGTTTGCAAGACCCCGCGGACACACACGCGCATCGTAAAATTTGCGTCTCCCTCGGGGCGAAATTTCACCCAATTAGATCGAGCGTTTCAAAGAGTCCGAGGCAACAAGCAACCACGACGCAAGTGGAATTAGACCCGAGTAGCCGGTCTCGTTTATCGTCCATCCTTCGGCCGACTGTAATATGCTCGGCCATAAACGCGCGACCGCAGAAATCCTTAAATTTAAATTATCCTGCTTTCTCCGCGTACGACCTCTTATACTGTCCTATACAAATCACGTAGTTAACATTGCGAAGAGCCGGCGCGCGCGCGTGCGAAACCGTCTCTACAATTCGAAAATTCTATAAGAAACGGATATAAAACCTCAGCCAACAATACAAAATATATTTACATTTCTCATTATAATACCTAGAACCGAAAACTCTTTAACCCTTTGCACTCCTTGGTTGAGTGTGACTCGATTATATAAACAACAACGTTAAGAATGCGAAAGAAGAAGAAAATTCTTACTAGAATACTAGAGAGCGTCGCGAGGCATACTTTCATAACTGACGCAAGATTTGTTCCAACATGTGTCGCCATCTACTAGCTTAGAACCTTGGAAAGTTGGCATACCCAACAAAACACTGATAGAACTTCCCCTTACACCTAAATGCCTGTATATACCATCCACACAGACACATTACATTATATTATGTATATATAACATACATATATCTACATATAAAAAGCTATCCCATTTCTATTTTACACATTATGTTTCATTTATACCATCACAGTTTACAGAAATACATCTCACGAATGTAGATATAAAAGGATGAATAATTTTACAGCATGTGAAAATAATGAATGGGTGAATTTCCACCCTGAGCAACGTATGAGGATTAACAAAACGAAAACAGTAATATCACCTTATTTTATAAGATGTTAAAAATGCTGACACTCGTCTGTTTTTGCATTAACAACGTTCCGCCGAGGATTCTCATCAGTTGCAAGATAATCTGAAATGTTTTACAACATATTTTATTTCCTACGAATCAACGTTGCGTATCGTTGTTAAACGAATAGATTCCGTTTTAGCGCGGATAGTAAGCATAAATCGGCCTTAATGGTAATATGGTAAAGGAAAATGGCACACGAGGCCCCGATTTTTATGAAACGTTTTCTCGAGGGGTGGTGTCGATACGAGAAGCGATTCTGTCGTTGTTTGAGAGACGCTGAAGCGCGTCTCGGTGCCCCGGATGTCAGTGTGGAGGAGCGATGGCATCGCAGGGGTGTAAGCTTTAATAAGGGCTGCTGAATTTCACACTGACTTGGCTCACCACGGAGCCAGAAAGGGAGTCAGGATCCACGGAGGCTGGATCGCCGGCACGCAGAGGGTGCGGAAGGGGTGAGGATGTTGCACGAGCGGGCAAAGTAAGGGAAGAAGAATCGGGGGACAACGAAATGGGAAGGGAGGCGTGCGGCTGATCGGCCAGAATAAAGTCTCGCGTCCTAAGCACGGCTCTAAGCGCTTCCCAATGCTACCCGTGCTACTCGCCTGGCCGGCTAGCCGATCAACAGCCAGATTATTAGAGTATTAGAACTTGTCTCATAACTCACGGGCCTAATGGCCTTTGACCTGGCTGGAATGACGATATACCGTGCTGCGTTCCGTATTGCCGTTGACGCGGTTCACGATATACGTGCGTTTCATGGCTCACGGAGATGGATCGTATTTTTTCTTTTCCTCTTTCTTTTCCAGCCAATTTTCGAGCCACGAGAGGGAGAGCTAAAAGGTACGTCGCAATCGTATTAACCCTCCGCGAGCCAGGTGAATCAAAGTCGCACACTGAACCGTGCTGGTCTAATTTTACCCTGACCATTATTCTTCTACAAGTACAGTGAATCGCAGTAATATTCGGCTACTTTTAAAACTACTATACAGATCTACGAAACGTGTTTCTTAAATTTTCAATATAGGCCCACAGAGAAAAATCCAAGTCCTATGGTCTGATATTTAAAAAATTGTAGTCGTCCTTTTTAAAATGTCCGAATATTATTGTAATTCACTGTTCATACATCGGATGTTTTAAGTTTTCAATATAGGCTTAGATAAAAAATTGTACATAACAAATATTACCAATTTCTTTACGGTTTCGACAAATTGTCAATCTTAACAAAGACATCGTAACAGGTGTGCAAATATTAATTCCGGCCACACGGTTTAAACAAATTTAGCACAGTCCATCGCCGCAGAGATGCATTTGTCAGCCTGGAGAGAGATAATCCCGCCATCGAAATGCCGGTGACACGTCGATCACCGTGTTAAAAACGAAAGATAACAGTTTATTTCTACCCTCCGAGTTTATTCAACGCGAAATTACGTGGCCGAAAACAAGCGTAAACGATTCTACAGCATTTGGACCGTTTACCTCGAATGCGGCCCGATCGGAGTCGCGAACTCGCACGATAATCCTGGAAGCGGTTAGCAACGAAAGGGAGATATCGGCGCGCTGGCAAGCGTGCATCGTCCACCTGACCCAGACCCGAGGAAAATCCATTCGCGGAACCGCGAAAACCCAGAAACCAAAATCTCGCCACGGCGAGAGGGCCGACACGGATGGGCATAGTCGGCGCGGCGCGGCGCGGCGCGGCAAGAGAGCGAGCAGCTGCGGAAACGGGAGCGGATCGGATCGCGGGCTAGCCGCGTTCGCAACAGGATTGTTTTAATGCCATTTAAACTAATCGAATTAGAGAATGAATCAATGTGACGATACGGAACGATAAAAGGGTGGGGAGGGGAGAGGGTCCGGGTGAAGAGGCGGCGAGAAGGGGAGGAAGCTGGCGTGCGGCAGGGCGGTGCGGGGGCGGAAAGTTGGACAGGGGGGTGGCTGGATGGATACGCAAAAGGGGGCGCATGGATGTGCAACAACAACCCCCGTCCTGCAAACTCCACAGCTGCCAGGCACAGCGCCCGCTCGACCGGAAGTAACGCGACTACTGCCTACCGCGCGCGCGTCTTCGTCCCTCGTTCTGCACCGTCTCTGTTTCAGTTTCTCTCTTTGTTTTTCCTCTCCCCGTCTCCTCTCTGCCACCCTCCCACCCTTCATCTATCATTCGTTCGGCCTCCTTTTCCATCTAGCGTTATTCTACAAGCGGATCCGCGCGTCCGCCAGTTCCTGCTTTCCCCTCTCTATCTTCTCTCTCTCTCTCTTTCTCTCTCTCTCTCTTATTCGTTCGTTCGACACACACACACACACACACACACACACACGGCAACCATCCCGCCACCACCCCCGCGATTCGCACACCCTTCCCCTTGTCATTCACATGCGTACACGCGGTAACCAACCGCCCAGACACGCCGCCGCACCGCTCCGCGCGGGATGAATCCGCGCGAAGCGAGACTGCTCGGCTCTCTCGCTCGGAGCTGCGGCGCTGCTTTTCCCCGAAAATCACTTCTCCTTCTGACCCCGTTGCACCGCGGGATGCAGCAGCCACCCCCGACACCCAAGAACGGATCTCCCGAGGATCGAGATTAAGAGGGAGGCGCACACTTACCAGCGATGGGAAAAACACGGGGATAATGGAACCCGCGGACTACTCGGCCTCTCTCCGTGTGCATCACGCATCCAGTGATTAGAGCGAGGGGAAAGCGCGACGTATGCACGGATGGTGTTAATGTTTCTGACACGTCGGCCGTGGCTTTTTTTTCAAGATCGATTGCGAACACGGCTGCGTCCGATGCACCGAGATTTCACAACTTTTTTTATGGAGGCCTATACTAAAGATTGAAAAAATATATTATATAGATGTGTGTCAATTACACACAATCTGAAAATTTCATCGAAATCTGAAGACTGCAGAACGTTATCAGATTCACTGGTAAATTCGAGCTAACACTGGAATATAAATATAAAACATGTTAGAACAATGCAACAAAATGTGTAATTTAATCTCCTTATAGAGAGTGAATAAACTGTGTTTTTCATGCAAAAAAGTCCGTCAAAACTAAACGGAACACCAAACGTAATGGAAAATGTTCGGTAAACGTTCGCGTCAGGATAAATATTGTATACACCTCGCGATTAAACGCTTCTTGTTGTCACGTACACGATTATAAACGGGAACGCGAATGTGTGAGCGCAACCATCCGGAATGGCGGCATTGTGATTTGACACGCGTGGCGATGTCAGATGTTTAAAATTGCAATTCTCCCGGCCGGATCGTCTGGTATCGGCTAATCCAAAAAAACGTTCTTGCGTCGAATCGAATCTCTTCTGGCTGGCTAAATTCGCACGTGTCGGCCACACGGCCGGACTGCAAACTATACCATTTAAAATTGAAACACGATTTAACCGTAGGAACCGTGGAAACGCGCGAAGAATGGGGACGGGGGCTACAAATTTCATCGGTGTCGAAACAGGTCTCCCTTCGGGAACGTGTTTCACTCGTAACAAAGATTAGTGGAACGTATTACGTAAATTTGCGGGATTCTTACGTGAATATTAATAGAACTTTTAACAGAACGCGTTTTAATCCGGCCTGCGCCGGAACAAATAATTTCTTTCTAATTCTAACTCACAGTATTTTATTTTTACTCATCCGACAAGGCCGCTCGCGTGGGGCCGTAAGAATTATATTTTTATTCCGACGTGTGTGCGTATGTACTATTTATGTATTTATTTAACAAAACTATGCACATTAGCCGCACCACTACTCCTACCCGCATAATTTAGCACTCGCTGCAAGACGACATAAATGTAACTTACAAGGAGCGTACAAAATAATAATTGAGCGTTATGTTGAAAAGCGGAATTAAACAGGAAGTAATATTATTATTCTATTAGCTCGATATGTTGATATCAAATTTATTCGACATGCTTCTGGGATTTTCCATAATGTGTGTTGTTTATCTGCAATATTTACATGTGCATCATAATATAATATAATATAATATATTGTATAGTATTGCACGGTGCAAATCAAAGTTGCAGCTTTAATATTGATCACGACGAACATCGTGAACAGTAAACAACTAAGCAGTAGTCTATTTATCACAATTTCTTGTCGAGAGCGATTGAAATATAATATAATTACAAGCTTCGATTCGGAAAGCAGGTCGCACCGAGAAAACTTTTACAAGAACTTCGTTTTTCAGTTATTCGTTCGCGCTTAATTCATCCGCGAGGTTCACAGGAATAAGAGGCATAAAATAATCAACGACATTGAAGTCTCCCTTATAACTTGTCTGGAACACACAGTGTGAGAAAACGAAACCGGGAAAAAAGAAGCGGCTCGAGTGTCTTTATGAGCGCCGGAACGCAGCCTACCTCGTCAGCCGACAAAAGTATGAAAAATCAGATATGTACATATTGAGACCCTTGGGAGCCGCGTCCTCCCTGCCACTTGAAAATCTCGCATTCGCGGCGTGGAATAATAATAATAATTACTACGAGCTATAATACGATACACGCACTTAAATACCGAATTAACCCATGCTAAGTTACCCTAGGCTATATTGAGAGTAATATGCCTATTACACGTCTTTCCTCTGTCCTCCCTCTTTGGCCGTTCTCCTCGCCAGTAAATTACGCGCACCCCCTTTTCTCATTAACGTGTGCGTGCACCTATAACCCTGTTTGTGTACAAACCCACCAAAAAGTAAGCGGCTGTCGTCGTTCCGCCAGCCTCGGCGTAATTAAATTCCTTTCGGCGATTATTCCATCGATCGGTCAATTTGCGGCGAGTGCATATTTTCGGTAAAACTGATTAGCGACGCATTAATTTAGCAACCCGACAAAACACCGCCAGCGAGCACAATATTTTTGAATAATAGACGAACCGAACTTATGAGCGAGTCGCTCGAACGGAAGACCGTTCGTTCATTAGCCACGTATTTCTCAAAAGAACTCGATGCTTTCTGCGCGTTAACGATTTTAACCCTCTCCGTGTTATTCTCAAATATATTCGACGTTACATGAACACATTTTATTCAAGATTTTCAATAATTTGCGGGAAATTCTAATTTTGTTCAAGACTCCCAATTTTACTGTTCAGAGAGGAGACCTCTGCGCTTCATTATTGTTGACGCGCAAAAATATAACAATGTCAAAAGTTAGGAAGTATTCAAGTTTCTGTCATCCGATCATTGCTTTATTTATATTATATTATTGTATACGAATTTAATATACGAGTGTTCTATCGCCTAAGGGATGTGATTATTCTCTCTTTGCATTACGCAGACCCGAGGATTACATCACAGGTTCGTAGATCAACATCTCCATTATGTTTCAAAATGCAAGAAGATCCTGCTCGAAGTTTAAAAAAAAATATTCCCTCTGCGAATCTCTTTGAAATAAAAATAAAAGTGGATCAAACAGACTTGGAGAACACAGCATCTTTACGTCGTTAGAAACACTCGGTACCTCGACAGGCTCATAGATCGACATCCCCATTGTGTTCGAAAATTGAAGTAGGTCGTTTTCGAAGATTAAAATATACTTCCTCTGCGAATCGGATGGCTCAAACGGACTCAAACGCTGAATACATCGACCGATTTATAGATCAACGTCCCCCATTGTGTTGTAAAATACAAGAGTTTGTAAGGTTAAAAAATATTTCTGCCGCGAGTCGGTTTGATAGAAAAATTGAGATTCATACAGTCGAGCGAGCTCCTCGAGAAGGGAATAAACAAATTCAATTGTTGAAGGCAGTCCGGGGGAACAGGGAGGCTAGGAAAAATAGCCTTAAGTCGTCGGCTGGTATCGCGATCGAATCGCGGGATGAAAAATCCCGGCGCGGTGCGCGCGGGCCGCTCTCGGTGTCGGGCAGTGTTCGAGCGTCGCGCATCGAGCGCCGCGCTGATCCAACCCTCCGAAAAAGCACCCCGCGAGAGGCCGGTTGCAACCCTCCTATCGGCATCGCTCCGCCCCGTGCCACCACTCTGGCTGCACCCCAATAGAGGTGAGCCGCGTACACTCGCCTATAGGGTTGCACCGAGCGCCTCGCTGCAACGCTGCTGCCGCACCGCGCGTCCCTTTTCACTTGCAACCCTTCACTGGTCCCATCCGTCCTTCCGTCCTTCCGTCCATCTGCATCCCTCCCAACGATCTACATTCTACACCATCCATCTCATCCGCGGTGTGCTCGCCAGCTGCGGACTCGACTCGGATATCGTTGCTGTTAACTTCTCGCGAATATTTTCTCTTTTCAACCGGCGCGGCGACCCCCTTTCTCGGACCACCCCTCGCGAGACTCACCTCCCCCTTCGCCCCACCGGCGTTTCCAACCCCTCGGCTACCCTACGGGTTTCTTTCGTTCCGATGTATACAACGCAACGCGGGTTACTCTCGCCCTTCGTTTTTTCTTTTCCCTCCGGCCACATCCTCTCCCGCTTCTGTCGTACACGTACAAACTCGTACACACACGCGCGCCAAACGTGTGCGCGCAACCATACACGTTCGCCCGCGTTTGTATCACTATTAGGGACTCTCCCATTTTTCTGCCACAATGGCGATACTCGTTTCTTTGCAGCCTCGTCCTCTTTTGCGGTGCGAACGTGACGTCGCGACGCCCCTGCACATCACCGCGCCGCCCGCGAGTTCTCGCTCATCCCCTTACCACTCTCTTACCAAACCCCGTCGTCGCGGAGGGTGGAAGCGACGAAAAGCTGAAGATGACACACCCGGAGGACCAGACGACGGGACAAGATTCTTCTCGGACGGTCCTTCGTTATTATGCCACTCTCTCCCGATCCGCCAAGAGGTAGCGAACGCTCGCGCTTATCGTGATTAAAAGTCTCGACCCTACCCGAGGATCTTTAATCACCGTGGACTACTCTCGCTTTGACCGGCGGTGGGGTTTTTGTTATTGCATTTCCGGACATGATTTTAATGGGGCCCTGATAATTGGACGCATTTTCGCGGGAAGGATCGTCGTCGAATTTCCTCCTCCTCCTCCTCCCTCCCAACGGCGGATCGTAATGCGATTTTTCTCGAGTTCCTGAAAGAAAACCGGGCTCGCTTGTCACGTACACCGTTGCGATAAGTTTGAAATCTAATATTTCGTTTTTTTCTGCTTGGACAAGAATATCATTTTTAGCACATGATCGTTTTCGTTATTTTGAATGTACTAAAAGTAAGAAAAATTGAAACGAGTTTCCATGGATCGTACGTTCAGAACACAATCAGTTTGAATGCTGGCAATTTACATTTTTATGAATACTATACGGTACGGTTCTAGTGCTCGCGGTCTATTGAAGAATAAATAAAAAGTCGTTTCCCTGGGCCAAATGCCGAAATGAACGAAAAACGCTGGCGAATCGTTAATTTGAATATCGCTGAGGCGGATTTTTGCACTTTGAGCTCCGCGCTGTATATTCCTGGTTTGCCGTTCGGCGTAACCGACGAAGAAACCATTAATTGCTAATATAAAAAACCATGCAGCCATGCTCATTATGTTCTGTCGGTGGTATCCGGTCACGTCGTTGAAATATTTCGACAGTCTGTGTACAAAAGCAGGAATTTAAATTAACTTCTGCTCTCCGTTCGAATTTTCCATTGGATTGGAAGATATTCAGCGCGACGAAACTTATTACAACAATAAAATTGTACCAGTATTCACGTAGAATTATCATCGTGTTCTATTTTGCATGTTTTACTAATAAAATAAACACGACAGAAATAGTCTCAGACAATATTTATCGTCCAACCAATTCGTTCTTTGTGATGCAATTCAAACAGACAACTTCCTCCCGCGTACTCCATTTCTAAAAACTAGCACCAGTTTATAGACCTTTAACTTCCCAACATCCAGATATGTTAATTTAATAACTGCAAACACTTATGACTTTTTAAAAATTGGACAGAACGAATCAAAAATTAAAAGACGTCCGCTTTATTCCCTGCCCGACTGTAGATACTGAGAAAAGCGATGTGCTTTTGATCGGTACCCTAAAACTCATCAACAGTTCGGTTATATGCTCGAAGCCTTCATCTTCTAATGTCCCAACGCTTCGCAATGGAATCGCTGAGACTCGGTGCGACGAAGGATGACAGATCCCGTGCGAAAGTTAAGGAAAGACCAAATACGGACAAGATCTAACGTTCCCGCAAAGCGGGAACCCGAAAGGCTGCGCGTCGAGGATGTCGAGAAAGAAGCTTTCGACGGGAACGTCGAAACTTGTCGAACGGCCCGACATCTAACAGAAACGCGGGCATTCGTCGTGCAAGGCGAGCCTTAAAAGATAAATGATCCTCCGATGAATGATCTAGTAGCAGCATACCCCATCCTCGGGTCCTAGCGGTGCGCCCACCCCCGGGGTAACTAGTCCGGCGTGCTCTCGCCGTGATTCACGGTGAAGAGGACACATCGGCTTTAAACCTCAGGCAGACGGGCAACCTCCAGACCCTGGCGTAGAGTCTCCTTTCATTAGTTGGAGTAGGAAACCAGCCAGTCAGGCAACCAACCCACCTACCTACCAACTAACCATCCATCCAACCACCGCAACGACCTACCCACTACCACCACCGCTCCCGTCATCACCAACGAGGCCAGGCCTTCCATGATCCACTCTCGTTTCTGGCGCCCGGCTCTTGATCTTGCATGCGGTTGACTCGTTTTCAATGAATACAATGCCGGGGCAGATCATATTGAATATGAAAACGGGAAATCAACGAGCGCCTACCCCTACCCCTCTGGCCCCACCCCCTCCTTATTTCTCTCTGTCTCTCTCTCTCTCTCTCTCTGCTCGTTGCTTTCCTGCTTCGACCATCTCTATCGCTTCGGTATATACTCTGCCGTCCTAACCCTCCCACCTTCTTTCCTTCCGCATTCCCGTTCTTCCTCCAACGAGGTTGCATCGTCCGACTACACCGGCGAGCAGCAGACCCGAGGCGGAATTTCCACGGGTTCCAGCGCTTTATCGAATCGAGTCAAAGAGATAGAGACACACGGAAGGAACGGGACGGAACGAGAGGGGAAAATGATATCGTGCCCGAGCATCGGGTTCCGCGGAAAAACTGACGCAACGATACCCGACAACGGATGCCGCTTAATCGGTGCACGCCAGATTACCGGGCAGACGCGTCGGTTTTCCCGGTTAACCCGGATCACGGAAAGCTGTACACCGATCTCCCTACCATCCACGCTCACTGACTTTTTGTTGTTCCACCGTTACGTTTCGGTTCATCCTTCCCGCGTATTGTCTCATCGTTGCCGCGCGGAGAACTGATCCGCAGACCGGAAGTCTCTCTTGGTCGCGGACGAGTAACGGATCCGAGAATGTACTGTAATGTCTCGATGTAGGAGACACCGCGGCTAAAACTTCCCGGGGTAAGTTATTCTAATCGTTATTTATGAAAAAAAGGAGATGAGTAAAGAAACTCTGTCGTCCGATTTGCTGTTAGTTACTTTATTTATTAAGCATTTGTCAACCTGTTTGTCACACTTATCTGATTAGAGCGACACCAAACGCAACACCGTTTGGATCATATTTACTTGTTTAACTCGTGATGCAGTATAACCTCCATTATCCGTACTAATCATTGGAACATGAATTTTCAAACAATAGACAGGTATGCAGTTACAACGTCAGATTAAATCGTCACTGATTTGTACGGTAAATCGTGTTATATGGATAGCTTTAAATCGAAAGGCTTACACGCGAAACGGGATATTCGGATAATGGAGAATTCAGATAATCGAGGCTCCACTGGATCGTTCATTGGACAAGCAAATATGCTCTTAAATTATGTCACGTTTGGTCTTGTTTCATTAAAAAAAAACCGTCGTAAATATGTTTATAGAAGTTTCATAAAAAAAAGTTTTGTTATTACTAGGAGAAATCAATTCCTAAAAAATGCCCGTTTCTCCTAGAAAATGCTGCAAATTCAAACGTCTGCAGAACTTTCAAAAATTTTTTTTAGAAATGTAACTGCAGTAGATTTGAAGACAGACTCATTAAAAATTGATGTACGATTTTCATGACGGTTTCATGGACTTGGATTTGACCGAGGGGGTGTGTCTCGTGGGTTAATTACCAGTCGTCTTCATTAGAACTTGGAGTGAATTGAATCCTACTTTTCAAAGCAACGAAAAAGAGACCAGGCGTAGAGAAAGTCGAGTATTTTCCGTTACGAGAACGAAGTTGTACCCGAAGAACCCTCGATGCTCTTTTCGGAGCTACCCCCGCGATGGGTACGCAGCGGCGTTGCACGCAATCATCGGAGCGGGCCAGAGAATCGAGGGAAAGAGAGGTCGGATGAGTCAACTGTTAACGATTTCACCGGATCGTGTTTTCTTTAGTCCCCCGACCCCTTTACATATTTCGTTCCCGTGGACTCCGTCGGCAAACACACTTCGTTAGCCGATCCACTCGCCGTTGTTTCGAAGCGCGAGCAAACTATGTATTTCACCCCCATTCGTAGCCCACCCCGAACAGACAACCACTACCTTTAACCCACTTACAACTCTAACGTGGTGTGGACACAAATTCAAGGCCAAAGTCACCGAGCACCACCGTCGGGATTGTTTGCTCCACGAGCCGGATCAGCATCCGTTTTTACGATTGAACGTTTCTATGCTGAACGTTTATCGTGTTCGCAAAAATGTTCTGGCCGGATATTTGTATTTTACAGTCTTTTGTAAATGTTTTAACGCTGCGCGCGTACACACATTACCATTCGATTCCGTTTATCCGTTTAACCGTGGACAAACGAGTGAGATCGCGCTTGATCGTAGCGCACGCTGTCACGATGTACGCTGCAGACGCGTTTAAAATAATCATACATGAAGGATCTCGCGCGCAGGCGATGTATAGTTAAGTAAGATTGTATTTTTCGTGTATTTCTCGCGGATAAATAATAAAAGAGCTAGATTTATGACGTTGAGAACGAGGCGTATGAGGTATAAATGTGTATTATATTTTCAATTTAAGAGAATTGGTATACATAGTTTATGACAATTACTTATTCGCATGAAGAACATCGTTAGTTCGTTGAGAAGGCGAACAAGTTCGCCAGGACTGTCCTACTCGCGAGAGCCTTCAGGGACCGACGCGCGACGGGGAAAACGACGTTGGCAGAGTTGGTATCGTGATCTTCAGGAGCGAGAAGAGGCGCGGCGACCGAGGCGAGGAAAGAGCGGAAACGTAAGATCGTCAGGGCAGAAGAGGGAGCGTAATTAGCTTTTCTAGATTTTTCGACGTCGCACGGCGGTCGAACAGGGAGCGTCCGTTCCAAGGGTGGACTGGTTTCACGAGGACATGCTCGATTCTTTGGGTGCTCGCGTATAGTCAGCCTCGCGAGGCAAAGGCTTCTCTGTTGCTCTGCTCCTCCGCGTTGTCGCTACTGCTGCCGATGCTGCTGCTGCTGCTACCGCTGCCGCTGCCGCTGCTGGCTCTTCAGCCTTCCGTGAGAGGGATCCCGTCGACAGTCGGTGCACAAAGCTTATTATGCCGGCTTGGCTCTCTTCAGCCCGAAGAGGATGGGCTCGTGCTCGCTGTGCCATGGTACAAGTTAAGTTGATGGCACTCGACGAACATCCTTCCTGTCTACATCCTCGATTCGGCTACGTAGCTTCTTCCCGTACTACCATCTTACTCACCTCTCTATTTCTCTCTCTTCCTTTCTCCCACTCTCCCTGCTACCCGTTTTTCATGTTGTCGTATCTCTGTCTCTCTCTCTCTCTCTCTCTCTCTCTTCCCTCCGCCCGCTCCTTCGGAGGGATACTCTTCGCCTCTACAACGCTCTCCTTTTGCAGCTCGTGCACGTTATCGTTCCGCGTGTCTTTTGCCGTTTTGTGAATCTCCGCTCCGGGGACTTCAGTTTCATCGCTCACGTGGACCTTTGAGACACCCTGCAGTTTTTGGAGCGACGCGAATGAATTTTACTTCTCTTTAGAGATTCGATGTAATTTTATGTTTGGCGACCTGGCTGCCGCGCAAACCTCAAATGCCAAATGTGTTCTGCGGTGGAACGATTCGCTGCTTCGGCTGAAATGCGAGGCAGATGGGTCCCTGTCACCATTTTTGCTAGTGTCTTTCGCGATTCCGATGATACCACTCCACTGTTGATGCGCGGCGGTTCCCCTACAGATCTTTCAGCTTTCCAGAATCATTTGTTAATAATTGTCGCACTTTTGAGAACAGTTATTGTGCAACATAATTTTCCACCCAAATCCGTATTGTATTTATTAGTCGATTACTACCATTCACGAGCAATAATGTTGCGCAATAGGCACTATTTGTGCTACTCAGTTATACGCAAAGTCGCCAGATTACGACTCGGGTAATAATTACGATAACAATTTAAACAGTATTGGCAAACTGTAAAAAATTATTATGAATGAAAATAAATTTCTACTGAACTGTTGTTTTTATTTTGCACAACAATCCGCAGTTTATTTAGAATGAAACAAGCAACTAGAATGAATCCGTGGAATTCTTTGAAATGAATTTCATCGTAGACTGCGTAGAAGCGCGCTGTAAAAAGCCGATACAAATCACAATTCCGATTTATGGTTTCATATTTCGATGCTAATGACTATTCACGTGTAATTACGCTTCGTGCGTCGAGTGCATTAGTCGTTGTATAATCCGCACTACGCCGCGCCGGTTGGAATTGTTTCACGTTTACGCGGGCAATTCCAGCGACTTGATTCTCACTCCTGGAAATTGTGTTGGTCGACGAACGACAAGCAAAGTTATTCACGCGGCCAGCGTGGATCGACAAATGGCAAATCAACAAACTTTCACCATTATTTACAAGCATTATCGCGTCGAGCGTGCGTAAACAAGGATATTTGGACTGGCCTACGTGACCCGCTGAAAATCGTTCACTGACAAATCACCGGCGATGGCAAAACGCAGAAAAAACCTCAACTAAATTTGCCCGTCTTTTAGCGGTTAAATACTTTTCCCATCGAGCGGTCTCGATGCTTTTGTTTGATCAACCGCGTACCCATCGAATGATTCGTTTCTGGATCAACGTTATTAGATGTACTATTTATTTATTCGACAGAAAAATCGAAACTGTGTTGCAATTAGTTTCCCTTATTCAATGAATAATATACTACACTGCGCGACACTACTATACGACACTATACAAAATCAGATACAGTGAATCACAGTAATATTCGGACACTTTTAAATGAACGAGAACTTTTTTGAGAAGTTAGAAACATTAGTTTACAACAAGACGTGAACGAAATTTTTTTGAGAAAATTACGATCGATTGGAATTACAGAGAACAATATTAGAAGGTATTGTTTACAGCTTTTTTAAATAAAGATTAATTTCAGTCCGTAATCATTTTGATATATTCAAAGCAATATAACAATATTCTTAGATTTCATCAATCTTCTACAGTTTTATCATAGCATTGCTTAAATGCTATCTTTTATGTTTCACCCAGCAAATTTCTTCATAAACGCATAAAAATCCGGCGTCTATTTATGTATTACCGTGATAGACTGAAATTCGTGAAAAAAAGAAAATCCCAGTCGTATGGTTCAACGTTAAAAATGTAATCGTCCCTTTAACAGTGTCTGAATATTACTGTGATTCACTGCATGTCTCATAGTTTTGTCGCAGGGTGTATTCTCACTGCATAAGTCGCTTGCGATCGACCGAACCGAATAAGTTGTTGCGACATCGGGTCGCGAATAGTTCACGGACGATTCGCCGCGCGGACAGACGACGACGACGACGACGACGAAGACGCGATATGCCCTTTTTGTACGTCGTGGGGTTGCGAGGGCGCGGCGCAGCGCAGGGCCGAAAGTAAACCGGAGAAACCGGGGAACAATTCGGGCACGGATAGTATGCCGGGGAGCTCTGCGGCTCGACTGATCGCCTTCTACCTCGAAAAGCCTTATATAGGCTTCCCCGAATTTTGTGGTCCACTTAACTAGAAAACCTGGTGCTTATCCGACTCCGGAGCCGCTGCAAAATTACACGCTTCGGCTTATCAAGCCGTGAAACTGGTATTAAGCGTCAGACGAACGAACGCGCGGGTGCTCCTGCACGCGCGCGAGGAGCCTTCGCCGGTGAGCTGAACCCGGAATGCACCAGTAAGCTCGTTTCCTAGGGTTCCTGTATAACTATATACACGGATATCGTTCACCTGACCGACCACCCTGACTTTTCGATCGGAACGTCCGTGCCGAATCGACCCCCGTTCGACAACTTGCCCCCGACACAACACCCGCCCTGCACCCTTGTCGTTCCACAACTCCGGACAACATCAACGAACCGTTTTTTTATAACCCCGAGCATAACTTTCTCCTTTTGTTCTACTTGTTGTTTGGCTGCACCGTTGTTCGTGAAACACAGGGACAGTGACAGTGCTAAGCCAAGAACAGCTAGTGGCCTACCTCGGATAAATGTCGACAAGTGAATCGACGAAAGGGGCCTTGTCGACATTCCGAGTTTAGATAGGGAACAAGAAAAATCCTTGTGGGAGATGTTCCAGTTACTTTTAAAGCTCGGTAGGTTTCGCGAAGACCATAGAGGTTATTGAAGACCATAGAGATAAACATCTGAATTCTTTGGTGGCATTAAAGAGCTAGCCAACGGTAATGGAGAAATTTCGCCGTAACGATTTACAGGAAATTTTCTTGAGACCACGCGAGGCGAGGGTTGCATACCCTTACACATCTCTGCAGCTTTGAAACGCCCATGCATTTCCGCTAACCGATGAAAGCGCGTGTCGCCTCCGAAATACCGTGGCACGGTGCCACAGTAATTAATTTCCCTCAAATTACACGAGAAATAGCGGAGGAAGTTCAGCGGTGGCACCGCACGCGTCTCTGTCGACGACGCCGCGTCAAATTACAATGCGAGAATGCCGATTAAATGATCGGGAGTAATCAAATGCCAAACTAATTGGCATCTATCCTGTCGCGGAGAAACCCTTAACTGTAGAATCCAAGTTTTCGACACGTATATCCAATATAAATTACATTTTATCGATCGTAAATGTCAAATAAACAATGTGTGGTGGTATCAGCGCACATCAAAAAACACCGCTGAGTTTGATAACTTCTAACTTAACTTTAAGCTCGTTTAAACATTTAAAAAAAAGATGAAGAGATTTTTACTACGACTTTGGCTTAGGGTGCCAATCATTGTACATTTTACCCTATTATGATTCCAAACAAGCGTGTTAGCAATCGTTCGCGTATTGAATTACATGTATGCATATAAATGTTGATGGATTTCAGCTGGAACTGCACGTTCACCTGCAACCGCAATTGCAGAAGCACTCTATAATAGAAAACCACTGTTGCACCTGCGACTGCATTCACAAATATGTCTGACGAGCCTGTACACGCAGTGTTGAAGAAAAAAGTATAAAGCGAGGAAGGATGTGAGAAGTCTCGTCACTTTCAAGACGTAGAAACCGAAGTGCACTTAAAAATTTTGAAGCTCTTAAATACCACGAAAGCCTCGAGTATCTCTTGCAAGCATTAAAACTTTTGAAAACTCTGGAACAACGCTGAATTTCCCAACGGGTTATTCTCTCTTTTAAGACGCGCTAAGCCTTGCTTGGTTAGAAGTATGGTTGTCACATTTTTCTAATTTGAGTTTTCTTTACAAATTATACCTACCAGAAAGATCATTTTAAAGATCACTTGTTCTATCATTTTATCCAGGAGTGTGACATCCTACCTGCGTGACAATTTCTCGAGACGATCAATTATTGTGAAATGCATCGCAAATGTCAGATCTTATTGTAGATATGAAGGATATCTTATCTTGATCCCTGCACGCGAGCCGTCATAAAAGCGTTCCACGATCAGGATCTCGCCACACTCGAACAATTCTGCATTCTCGAATTTTTCTTGCGTCGCTGTAGGGTCCAATCGAGTGTCAGCTAAAGAAGATTAGCCAGCGAAGGGAAAATCTTTCGAGAGAAGTCTCTTGGTCCCGAGCCATTGTCGAGGTTGAGTCGATGGGGGTGAAACCAGGCAAGAAGAATTCTGGCATCTGTTTCTGTTTCCCGTTTTCTCATCCGCCTTATTGCCATTCTCGTCCTTCTTTCCCCGTTCCCTACCCTTCGTCCTCTTTCCACCCTTTTTGTCCCTTTGTTTTCGATACGGGGCTGAAACTTTCTTTTCACGGCTCGATACCGAGTACTATCGTCGATTCGAACCGGAGGCTTACTTAAAATTGCATCCACCATTCGCTTCTCCGTTTATTCGATCAATATGTAAATACGCAAGATATTTTAAAAAATAGTTCGTTTAAGAACCATGTTTATTACATGGGTCTGTTTATTTCTGCTGAAAATTCATCGGAAAAAGTTTTATTAAAATTGACGACCCTACCACTGTAACCTCTCCTTGTAAGCTGATAATCTTTAATTCAGGCAATCATTAATCTTGTTCTGGAACATAATCATCTGAAATGGCTCGTATCTTGATGAATAGAAAAATTGCATTAAAATATAAAACTTCGTAAATTGCCAGAAAATATAAAAATCGCCTAAAAATATAAAACTTAAAAAATTCAATTTTACCCAGGAAAAACGGATTTATGGCTCAGAACTCTGCTGGTGTCCATACGCGGAAATTCAAACTCTCTATACCGTGTTTCACGGACTCACCACCCAGCTGACACTCAACCGCAAATATAATTACTGACGTTTAAGCCGGTTCTATTGTGCGTGGGACGCTTGACTTGGCGCACGGCGAGCACAGCAGCCGTAGGACCTACGAAAATCCGAAGAGAAACAGAACGGGGGAGCCGGCAGGACAAGGCCGAAGGGGTTCTTGGCCACTTCTGGCCACGTGCAACGTTTCATCGAGTTGAAATTGATGCCGTCAGGAGCCCACGGCTTGTTCTCACATTCGGCCATTCTTCGACCGCTGACGGATCAAAGCTTGCAAGGCATCATGCGATTTCCGGACGTTTAATCTGCTTTTAACGCCTCTAAGCTTCTCGCGAGTAGCCTCTCGTCCGAAAGAGATCACGCTTGTGTCCTAACTCTACCAGTTGTAATTTTTAAAACGAGGATGGGTAACAACAATTCGTTGCTCCACGAAAAGTAATGTAACATTCTGTAATACAAAACCTCTAGTGCTATTGTTGAGTACTAGTCACTTATGCATTTCTGATTCCTTAATACATACAGAATCATGTTACATAAAAAATGTTCATGTCCAGTCAAGTCTGAAATTGGCCTATTTCTACTGTTTCGCTCGCGGGGCGTACGAGTGTTAGCACAGTTTCCCCATACTTCAATAGCCCGCCAAATTTCAGGCTTTTAAATTCAGCATACATTTGCGACCGCGCAGAGTTCCCGATAAGAAATTTCATGTTCCGGAATACGTCCCGCTGCCTGGAAATGCGTTATTCCGACAATTTTCCCTCGTCTGGAAAGTCAAAGCGCGGAATCACCCCCGGAACGAATCGTCCTTATATCGACTACGGGATTCCATTACGAAGTTGCCGCGGTTCCCGCGTTAAAAAGAGGGGCGGGCATGTCTTGGGCGGCAAATTGTTTTCGTGGAAATTCGCAGCCGTCATTTCACACGTTCCCGGACCACGACCCGCGAACGTACGCTCGAATATCGCGTGTCATTTCGCAACCCAGGCGAATGCGGATCAATTCAGCGATGGGGGGCCGGAAGGAACGCAGCGTCATGTGGCACGAACAAATACGTCATCGCTGACGTGTGAAAACAGCGAGACTGTTAACTGCCATTAACCCTTAAACGACATACAAAGGGTTCGCAGCAAGAAGCGAACCGCGCCACTTTCTCCACATTTTCCCCATTAGGTGTATTATAATTAGACTGCGGATTTTACGTTTTTACAACAAAAATGCAGGTATTAAAAAGATTTAAGGTCACCAGTGTATTAGTTTTACCTTAACAAGATAATAAGAAGGAGAATTGAATTTTTAGTTGGCTCCCGTGTCTTGCGAGCAATGCAAACGTTTTTTATTTTGCATAAATAATTACTGAAACATATTAGCATCACAAATTGGAACGTATAATGACAACAATACGTAGGTGTACGTGAAAACGAATGAACTCGGACCTTTTTGATAAATACGGACTGTCAATGAAAACAGTGTCGGCGAAATGAATTGTCGACGATCCCAAGGTAACCCCGTATTAACAATAATACGTTTCTTGCGACGTATCTGCGTCTATGGTGAGGTTTCAAAAGTTTCGAGTACGTTTAAATTGTTATTTTAGTATGGGAGTTGAGCGGTAGCTGATTAAATGGTTTATTGCGCACAGTCAGGAGCCGTGCATGTTTGACTAGCAGGAGGAAATGATCGCCGTTATAGTCATTCATATAGTATTGCATATGTAATCACGGGATCAGATTAATACCAATTTAATATCAGAATCGTTAATACGCTGGTTGCGTTTGCCAGTAGCGAGATCCTGTATGTTTGAAACCTTCTGGTTTAACCCTCCGAGTGCTGTGCCGGAGTCATTTTTCACCGGGAACATTCAAATTGTCATTTAAGTCTTAATCCGATTGCTTAGTATGACGCGGAAACGTTTTCCCGCGATGAGAACGTGATTCGTCCCTAGCTATCAAGTAACCAGGACAATCGACAACGTTTGAAATGCGTTTAGAGGAATTTCGCTGGTTGTAGCACACACACGCGCACTATCCTTTCGTCCAGAGCGTAATTAACGATCGTCGAAGGCGCCAAATGGCAAAAGACAAAACTGCTTCGAGATCAAAGCAAAAGTGTCGCTTTCCCGGCCGCCCTCGAAAGGAACATCGATCTTCGTCGAGGCGAAAGAGAACGAGAACGAGAAGGAGAAGGAGAAGGAGAAGGAGAACGAGAACGAGAACGAAAACCGAAGAGCTACCACAGCTAAACAAAGAGTCATCGTCCCATCGAAAAGCCACGAATCCCTACAAAAGGGCGACATCTTTGCCGGGTTTGGTGCACGGCCGAGCAGACGCAACTCGCGCGTCCTCGAGCAAGTATACTCGGCGAGTATGCAGCGAGCATTCGTCAAAGCCGCGCGGCAAGGTATCGACTATTACCGTCGGGATCGACGTCGCGTGCGTGTACGACGAACCTAAGTACCGCCTAGCAGGCGTACGTACACAGCTCGTACAAGTTGTAGACATTGTGAGCGCCTACCGTCGAGCAATTGCTACCGGAGGAGGGAGCGTGGCGCACCCCCGCCTCGTTATTAATGGCAATACAAATCTCGAGAGTCATCGAGCGCTCTTCAATCTGAATGCCTTCTGCTCGTGACGTCACGCGAACCCGCGGCTTCTCTCTTTCTTCGTTACCTTACTCACCACCCTCGCAATTTCTCCCTCCCTCTCTCTCTCTCTCTCTTATCCCAGCTAGCCCTTGCTATCTCTTTCGCGCGCTCTCTTTCCCGCTCGTTTCTCCGCCGTTAGAAGTTTGTTGTGTTTTTATTCCCGTTGAATGAGTCAATCGCTTCGGCTTTGCATCCGCGGCATAAGTACACGCGGTCCCCAATGTGAACACTCGAGGCCCGCGACGCACACCAAACAGAGAAAGAAACGCGGCCAGAAGGGGAGGCGCCTTCAATTAACTTCCCTGATTACATCTCGTGCCCACATGTGCTGGCACTTTTGAAGTCTCTTGCGTCGCGTGCGCCGACCGCCGTTCAAATTGTTTAATTGCGTCGCATTACCTTGTTCCCCTTCCTCCTTCACTGCGTCTCTTTCTTTGCGCCGACTACCGGACCCTCCAACTATCCCTTGGATTTCGCCGACGCCGACGGCCTCCTTCGTGTTGCTGGAATCAGGAAAGTTCCAAATAGGGCAAAAGTAAAAAATGAGTACACTGAAATAATCGAAGTGATTTGAAATGTAGTTGGACTTGTTTACAGAACTCTTTTGTCTATAGAAGTCTAGAATGTTTCTCATTGTGAGATCAAAGTCGTATACATAACGAAGTTAACGTATCTGTATACACATGTTAACCATGCTCCCATCATTCAGAATTATTGATCAAGATCTAGATTACCAAACAGTAACCACTGCTTTTAACTGATCAATTGAAGAAATGGAAGGAGGGTGCTCCAGATGGTGTTCGAGTGGAGTACGGGTAGGGTGAGGTCCACTTTAGGGATGAATTCAGTATTTAAACACAATGAAACAAGTTCAGGCAAACATAGTACCTACTCGCATCGGCTCAAGATACAGGCAACCTTGTAAATACTTGACTAATTCCCGTTTACGCGGGGTGGCTTCGGTAACGCAGCATCGTCCAATCAATTCAAATTCATACCACTTGTTCAACTTGTAAGTCATACTTACAGTGGCCCGCGTTAATATTCAAACGCTCTAAAAAATACGACAACTTTTTAACTATTCTACTACGATTTAAATTTTTTTGGGAATCTAGAGCAATTAGTTTACTACTATTTTCGTTTGAAGTTAGCATTTTACAATGTAATAAATTTAACAACACAGGTGATAACCCGTTAAAGATGAGAATATCTATACTATTTCCACGTTATTTTTTATGTTTCTTTCAAATCAGAATTTATAGTCCCGGTCTCTCTCTCTCTCTCTCTCTCTCTCTACTGTCTCAATAAAATATCGATAAACACGGAATGCGGAGGAAGGTAGGAAGAAGTGGGTCGGGTTGGTCGTTGCGAAATCAACGTCTATCAGATGTAAAACAATTCTCCGAGATGGTCAATTTCACGGTGAGCCGTTGCCGATGCGGTGGCAAAGAGGTCGATCCGGTTCCCCGCGACGCCATAAGGGTGGCATTCCCTTTGGTCCCGTGGAACGCCGGGCTTCTCTGTTACCGTGAATCGAATGATAATGAGATTGTTTGACGGCGTCGGTCGATGGTCCTGGATGGTCACCGCCGGTGGCCATTCTCCGCAGGCCGCTAGATATATGCGCAGGTATTCACCGTGAACACATACTCGCCGGTATGGTAGTTGCATGCACGAGGCGGGCGAGGCGAGGCGAGACGAGGCGAGGCGAAGGGTCTGGCCGCATATAGCACACCTGAAACTATGGTATCCAGGGGTCTATAATGCGAGCGAGCAGTGCATTGGGCGTCAGTAACGAGATGCAGGAAGTACGGGTGAGGTTCTCTGGGGAGCCGGCGAGTGGTCCGTGGACGTTCGCCCACGCTGCTACGCCACGTTGGTAACGTGGGACAGAGAGGCCGAGAGCATGGAAGCCCGAAGGAGAACAGGGAATCGTAGCGAGAAATAGAGAGAATTAGGTGAGAGGGTGAAGGAGGGTGCGAAGAGGGGCCGTGCGGAGGGAAGTGAGGAAGATGGATGGACGGATGGACAGATGGATAGACGGATAGGCAGATAGACGGACGAAGCGAGATGGCGCGAGGAATAGGAAGGCAGGGGGATCAAGCTGGGATAGAGAGAGAAATAGGAAGCGAGGAAGAGAGAAATACATAGAGGGCGAGAGGCAGGGAGGCAGGGAGGCAGGGAGGAATGCAGGTTGCAAGCAGGGCTGTATGGTACCCTCTTGCCCGAGGGCGAGGACTTGGGCGAGGGCGAAGCCGAGGGTCGAGGGCACTGATATCCGCCCGAATGACTGCCACGTAATCACCGGCTAATTATCCGATAGATACCCGGGAGCTCTCCCGATGCCCGGCGTCAGCCGCAGCCGTGCTCTCATGTGCCCGTACAGATCGAGAGACGGAGGAGGGTTGCCAAAGGGAGGCGAACCGAGGAACGGGAGTAAAGCGGAGAGGAATACTGCCAATATGGCGAATATCGGCGGATTCCATGGAACGAGCAGTTCGCATACCACTCTGTACCTCTGTCCCTCCACCTCTCTCTCTCCTCCTTCTCCTTCTCTCCTGCTCGTTCTGTTACTCGGTGATCCATCTCTGTCTTACGCCGACAAACCCCGTATCAATCCCAACGGCGAATGTCAATATCGAGGCTGGTATGTAACGACGACTTGGTTTCGTCTACCTGCCTCGCTTTAACACCGGTGATATTATTTCTTGGACGTGTTTCGCGGATTTTTTTACAGTTCGGTGCCGTTGAACATTGCGGTTTGATAGTAGTCGATCGAGAGTATTTCGTATTTCGAGGTGTGACTATCGATCATCGATATCTTATACGTATTCTATCGATACTTAACGATTCATCGATAAAGAGACCGTATCCTCTTAAGGAGGATTTTTAATCAATCAAGTTTGTGTTTTAAAAATTCGTAAAACTGTATACAATTTATGTGAGAGTTGCATGCTTTCTCAATGTTTCGAGTGTTAATCGAGTTCTTTTTACTTATCCTTATAACTTATATTACTTTTTACTTCTGTAAAAATGGGACGTACTACTTAAATTTACCATATTGGATGGAACGTGGAAAAGGTTATAGTTAACGATGGAAAATACTTTGAATGGAAGATTCTCTATTTGTCTACTCAAACAGGGGACTTTTATTTCCGGAAAGAATGGCAGTAACTTATTCGAGTACCTAATAGAAATGAAATCGTTGACGACGGCCACGCAATTACTGGAGCACGCGTCGAAAAAACGTTGTGATCTTGGAATTGGACTTAGATCGTGGAAAATACGGTAGCTAATTAGCTGTGTCGGTTCATTAAGGGGAACAAGGTCATTAATCGGTCTCCAGGGACTTCCGTGATGCGTTGGGAGGCTGCAGCGCGCAAACTGCATAGCGCGTCGATGCTAAATTCATCGTCGAACACTATACATGCCGTACTGTTTATTCCAAACACGAGAATTTCAATTACCTCGCGTCGCTGGTATACAAGCCGACATGATTTCGCGGTCATTGATCGACAAATAATCTCGTTACACTGTGTTACTTTCTGATACTGTGTCGCTGACACTCGCGCATATGAAATAATTATTAATACCAATATTTCCGAGCATTACACAGAATGGCGTGATAAAACGAGCAACAGTGCTTAAGAAGATGATTAAAAAATCTATCAATTAAATCAATTAACACAGCGAAAATATAGCCGAGCTCCTCCTCTCCGGAGATTGTTATTTTATTTTAATGTGCTTCGAGTTCTCCATTCTGAAAAAGCTGTTTTAATCATTGTCACATTTCGCGTCGATAATTCGCTTCGAGTAGAATATTTTACAATGCAATATCAAAAATTACAAGGCGAGCAGATTACCGTCTGTTCTTCTAATCCTAAACTAACTTCTAAATCTAATCAAAGAGAAAGCCAAGTTCCGAGAAAGGTCAGACATCGCGCCGCGCCGCGCCGCCACGATTAGTAGTGGCAGCCAATTCCGAGGGCACTTTACCCAAAAATATCTACGAAATTCCGGGTCTCCCGATTCCATTACCGCGCAACACCATCAAACAGAAGTTTGCCCCCCGTGAACGATCTCACGTATGGAAATTAGGCGTCCCGCCGTTTTGGTGGAGCTAAACCCGCAGCCTCGAGCCTACGGGAGTCCTCCCGTGAATTCTCTATGGTTCTCGACGACCTCGATTCAGGCCCGGTTAAAAGTCAGAAGCAGCATGATGGTTCGGCCCATCATCGTGGCGAGGGTATCTGGACTGATTAGTTAACGGCATACGGAACGAAGTGGCATCGACCCGTGCACTGTCCCGTATCGAAGATAACATCTAGATCCTGCTCGTCCTAAGCCTGACTGACGTTCCTGCGCGAGACCGAGGCCGGCTGTCCTCGCCATCGAGTGTCTCACCGAAAAAACCGATCCACGGCGTCTCGTGTACATTTTCTCGTTGAACACCCCTCGTCTAAAACTGGGTGGAGAGGGGTCAAAAGCTCCCCGTTCCGTATCCTCTGCCCATCAGCCAACGCGCGATCAAGAAAAACACAATTCGCCCGTTTTTCGGGGCCACGTGACCCCCGCTACAATTCAGAGATCGTCGATTCATTGTGGCGACATGTAGCATGATCGGGCCACGCATCGCTTGCCCCGAGTTTGTACAAGCATTTGTCATGGTCCGCGATGAGACAGCCCCCGGGGGCCACGTTGAGCTCAAATGGATACAAGAAAGGAACACCCTTGCACGAGCCGGGGACACTTCGCCAAGGTAGATCTTGTTAAGTATTACGGAGAATAGTTTTCTATTCTACTTTCTTTCGAGAATCTTTCGAGTTCGTACCTATGATATTATTTCATTGCTGAGTTCTATTTCATCAATCAGATACTATTCCGTCTAATTAACCCTGTTTAATTAAACTGTTGTTTTTTTTTAGTTAAAGATAGGAATTTGAGCCTGCTTGACTGGGTATATTATTTGTTGAGGAATAAACATTTGCACAAATTAAACGCTACAATATTTATATTACCAATTTGACAGATTGTCAGTAATGAAAAGATGGCCAACCGAAAATAGTACTTCATCAAAGCGAAAGCTGAAGAGAAGAACGCCTGAGAAACGTTTGATCGGTAGCCATCGTTGGAAATAAATACATTGCAGTGGTTAACAAAAACTCGAGAGATGGATTCCTCTTTACACAGATTCTTTTTTCGTATTGTCGACGTTTCGAATTCACCGGAGCTGACTTCCTGTAAACAAAAAATGTAATGGATATTTAAGGACCATTGCCAGCGGCATCGAGGATCGTCCTGCGCAAACATCGTCGCAGCCATCCTGCAACAACTCCTCCGGCGGTTTAATAGCGGGATAAACAGACGCTTCTGCGGGGATACTTTGGCCCGCCATAGGAAAACAGGACACGTATCATTGCAGGATGCTGTAGGCATATAAAGACAGCTTAATGGCCGCTGCTCAGTGTTCCTCGTCTACCGACGTTTCATTCCAAACCAATTTCATAGCACCTTTACTCAAACTACACATACAGAGTGTCTCAAAATTCCTTCAACATCCGGAAATTGGAGGTTCTTTAGTTCGTTCGAAGCAACATTTTCCTTTGCAAAAATGTCAATATAGATATAGATATACAATATAGAACTTCTTCTCTCGTAAAACCATTATACGAAGAAATAACATTCAACGTAGTTCCTATTTCCTGCAATAGATGCAGACAATTTGTCTTTTACATAAAGATCCACAGTCTAGTAATAACACAAAAATTAAATCTCTTGACTTGTTTCACTTTTGTCGTAAGGGTGCGATATGTACTGAATATCGTAATTGTAATTATCAAGTATCGAAGGAATAGAAACAATTCGAAACAAATTTTGTCCAGCTAAAATCGAAACTTTTACCACTGTGTGAGGGTGCTCTCGCGAACGGCATTGTCGATTCATCCTTGCTACTCTCTCCCTCTCTCATCCGATACTACGAACCCTCCTTTGAGAGCCACCACTCTTCACCCAGGATCTACAGTGTCAGCCCGACAAATATCTTTCGATGGAATCGGTCGCATCTAGCGCGTCCACCGTTATCGCGGTACCGTGTCCGTCGAAAGGAAGGAAAAGTAAACGCGAAGGAAGAGGAGCAAAGGAGAGAGAGCAAAAGTCCCTGGTTCTCGATAGAAAAATACGGCAGGTCGTTTGGGTGAAGTATTTCGATGAATATGAAAGTGACGGGCGCCTAATCCGGGCCGAAATTTATGTGACCCCCCTCGACATCCCCCTAGCGTTGACCTGGGTCCACGGAAAACGGGCAGCCCCTCTCAGGCCAGATAACGTATCGGGGCTCGCGCCATCCTCGAGGACCCCCATTCGTTTTAACCTACGGCCGCGTATATTACGCCTTGCCACGTTCCCGGAACGATTGATATATAACCCATTCCTAATGACCCGGAACGCTCGATCAAGAGAAAGAGCCGCATCCGGTGTGCGGTGCGTTAATTAATTCGCCCGACGACGCGCGACGCCTCGTTTGGTTTTCCAATCTCTTCATGGACTCATCTTCCTCCTGTCGCAGGCTGGATAATGCTGGAGGTGGACCTTCGCTTAAGCTTCTCGTAATTTATATTTCTGGAACTTATATTCCTTTTTAACTAAAAAATAAGACAATTTAAACAGATTTAACAACGATTTAAGATTAGTTGTCGGTCAAAATAGTTGGCGGTTAAAACCGTGTCGGAGGTGTTGGTGATTTCCATGGGATCCGTTGAGTCACACTCGACAAAGGAATTCTGCATTCCTTATTAACAATCGCATAGAATCGTATAGTAACTCCTAGTTGCGAGTCTCTTGGTAATTCGTGAAACGGGAAACCGCTGTAGTAAATGATCGCAGGAAGAAACGCGGAAAATCATTCTTTCCGCGCATGTAAAGCGTCCGGTATGATTGATGGTCCGTCGACACAATGACGTTACCACGAACAAATTGGATTCGATTTCGTAAGAGAGGGACGCGTAATCGCGAGAACGAGAAGGAGGGTGAAACAGCGCGGTGGTACGATTTGTCGAAAGGATACGGCTGTCGACAGGACAAGAAGGGAACGTTTCTCGTGGAGGTCGGTGATTTTGTTTTGGGTACGTCGTCGTCGTCATTGTCGTCGTCGTTGTCGTTGTCGTCGTCGATGTGGGTCCCCCACACGAGCCAGGATTTTCGGGATTCTCTCGTCCTTTTCTTCTTTCAGCCGGGAAACCGGTCGCGTCATTGTTTACACTCACCTGTATATAGGAACATATATAACAATGTCGCGCGCACACCACGCCCTCGTTTGTTTCTTTTGTTCCGCGTCGCAGCCAGGGGTTCGCCCTCGCCGAGCCAGAGTGGCTTCGACAATCGAAGAGACGTGCCAGATCGAAACGATAAACGTATGAGATGTAGTGGACGGGCATACCGTGCCTCGACTGGATCCGTTCCGAAGGAGGTCACCGTGTTACTGCACATCAAAACCCAAATGCTGTTCCCTTTATCAATGATATTACCCCTTGTGCAGGCAATCGCGTACTTCTTCCTACTGCTAAACTGCATTCTATAATCCTATAATTTTATATATAGATTTTATATATAAAATCCTTCCCCTCCCCCTCATAGGAGTGCTAGGGTTAAGGGTTCCAATTGAGGATCAAACCTATCCTTTTCTAATCGATACCTGGAATCCGCAGCTAATGTCGAAAGACTTTTCTCAATAGATGGCTCGACTCTTTTCGATTCTGTTGGCAAAGTGTCAGTGTACGATATCAATGAAAATGTTGGAGTTATTTCGCCTATCAGGGCCTTTCCACGTCAGATGAGTTTCGAAAGATACAGAGAGCATAACAATCGGCGCTCGGCCAACAGTTTTAACGACGAAACTTGGCCGACTCTCTCTCCATTATATCGCCGCGTTTCACCGTACATTTTCAGGTTTGTTTGGGAAGATAATAACGAGCCAGCTGCGGCAACGAACCCGCATCGTATAACAATTTACTGGCTAATCAAAAAACTTTGTTAAGACCGAAACTTGGTTAATTAGCATCTTCACCGGAGTGGCTGCTTACCTTGCGGACCTATTCCGCCGACCGGAAGAACGCCCAAGAAATTGTACAAAGTACAAGACGGTGCGGTATCGATTCCGCGATTAACAATGCTAATTTCATGCTGGCCTCCATGCCCCTCTTGTTGAATCGGACCGCAAGGAATAAGTCATTTCGCTATTAGAATCTTTCGCTGAACACAATATTGCGTTGCTTTCGGTAAGTGTCGGAGCTTCATTCTCTGAAATTGTTTTCCTCGTGCTATTGATTCCTCAAAATGCGAAAAAAAAAAAACGAAAAATCCCATACAACTTTTCTCTAAAATATTTCTTTATAACGTCCATATCTTTCAGGATATGTGTCCTGCAAATGTCAAACGAGACAATCTGTAAAATTTATGAATGATAAAAAAAAAAAGAATCAATCATTTTTCTGTCACTTAAAAAAATTCGTCCCTGAGGAGATTACGATCGGAGTGGAATGGTACGGGTTCGACTAAAGTAGACATCCTCCCGTAAAGTATCCGTTTTTATTCTTTTCAAGGCGTTATAGATATCCAGGGAATAATCTCTGTCTCATATATATATCATTCTAATAAACATGAACAATAATAAATATAATGTGTCCAAGAACGTAGGAAGTTTTGCGTCTAATCAGGCTGCTCGGTACAAAATAGCGCGTTTATATATGGCATTCTCGGCAATAGCTTCGTGCACATATCCTTTTGATTTTAAAAGACACTGATCACTCGCCTCTACCCTTCTTCACGTTTTCAATTTGTACGTTCTTTTGCGCAAACCCCGTGGCCCGCGAGGACTCGCGCCACCTTTTCGCCACTCTGTTTTCCTTCGATTCGAGCTCTATTGTTATTAGAAAATAAATAAAGAAAGGAACTAATCCGCTCAATCAAATATTCCTCCTCGGCCGGCAAAGATGGCGCATCCTCGTCGCGCACGGTTCATCGGTGAATACATTTGTCTCTCTTACTCTTTCTCGCTCGCGCGCTCTCTCTCTCTCTCTCTCTCGCTCTCTCTCTCTCGCTCTCTCGCTTTCTATCTTTTATTATCACTACAAATCACCTCGAATTGCACGACGATCAAGCGCTGCACCAATTTTTCTCTTTGGAACGCAATAACGCAGGGGTAATTAGCAACGGTTTCCGAAATAATCCGTTCGCATTGCAATCATTCGATTCCCTTCTTTCACCGACGCTGGTCGAATACATACGAAAGAGAAAAGAATCGATCGATCAGGAATATTCGGATCTTGTTACCTGTTAAACGCACATCCTCTTCAGTTACTTCATCCAGATCGGCCGATTCCTTTTTACAAATGTTCGTGTCGATGCAAATCGATACAAATAAATATAATGTGTTCGGAAATAGGTTTCATTTAGTCGGTGAATAAGATCTTCAAACCAGAGTCACCAGATCAAGACTTGCGTGCCCGTACTACCTTCCCCTTCTACGATGCTATTCCCCACGCTTCCGCCGCGTCCCGATCACAAGTGTCCAATATTGCCGGTGAGAGGGTCACTTTTTTCCCTTAATTTGTACTCCCTCCTCTCATCGGGCGACTCTGCTTCAAACAACCTGAGGAATTCTAAAGAATTCGAAGAAGACTATTGTTAATTGATTTATAGTAAGGAAACGTTGCCATAAGTGTAGCAATATTAACTGATAGTGCACTCTTATAACAGGGAAACTTGGGTTCCCATAATCTCTATAGTAGTGAAAGTAAAAACAAGTTCAAAGAACGTTCGAAACGATATCACAAAACCTAGAACTTGACAATCTCTATCGTACTGCCAGTTGAGGAATTAAAAACTGTTGTTTATATTTATTGTAACACATATTACATCTGTACCAGCCCTGTCCAAAGTCGTTTCCCATAGTTGGTCTAAATATTTCGGATTTCTCTTATACAATAAATCCTCTAAAATTGCTTTTTAATTACGATCACTCATATTTACTTTTGACACTCGCGATGCGTATGGAATTACGAAGACAACTTGAAACACAGCGAATCGCATAGTACAGTGAAGCCTTGATCTAAGAATAACCTGTTGGCGAAGATCCCATAAAAAGATAATGAAAAATAAAGAAGTTTTGGAATTGGATTAGTAATAGACCAAGACACTTCGTGCTTCTTGACCCCTCGATGGTATGCCCCGCAGTGGAGCAGGGAGAATATTCATTTTTCTTAGATCATACAGTTGCCGTTTTCTTAGATCAAGGCTTTAGCGTACATCCAATCTGTGGACAAGACTGATTTAAACTAATTTCTCTTTAAACACTTACGAAATCTTTGGATCTACGAATTATTGCACTGCGCAACTATTCGAATTCTGTCGCCCATCGTAATATCTAAAATCGTGGTTTTACGAACATCTTGTGCATATGCTCATGATCGACGCGTCGACAGCCGATGAAACGTTCACAGTACGTATACACTTATATCGTACCGATGGTCCGTCAGTGTTTAATCCATTTGCAAATTAGATCTCGTTCGATACTTAAACGACAAGTCAAGCGACACGCGTTTTCAGCATGATGCAGTGTTCGACACGTATTCAAAAAGAACCCTGAAAGTTCTGCAAATAAAATTTCTTTTACGATCCCGCATACTCGACCGGACATGTTTTCATCCCCTATTTCAAGCACCATTTTCGTACCTTTAATACCTCGTGCAATACTTAGTGTTTAGTAACTGGTTGGATCCCATCATATTCAATTATGAAAACGATATTTTGTATAATGATACAGCAATTTTTCAAATGCTCTGAGGTTTAATTCGTGTGCACTCTTTTTGTCCGAGCGTGTAACGCTGCATTTATGCTAATCCATCGGCTGCTGATGAATGTCTGACTCGGATGACAGTCGACGCGTCGATGCTCTCGTGCAAAGTAAAAAGTCGGACCTCGAGAAGACATTACAGAGAAGAATCGCAACGACTAGGAGAAACATCGACGCAAGAAGAGCAAAGTGTGATGGACGATCGGGTATCGTCCTACAACCTTCGTTTCCCGTCCCCGCTGATCACTCGTATTACACCATTTACGTTCATAAGTCTACTACGATATTTTACACGCTCGCGACCTGCTATGTACACATCGAAAATTTCTCTTGTCTCTTGCCGGAGGAAAGTCGGTCTTCCTATCGAACCGACTGGCAAACGCCGCGCTGTTCCGTTCCACCTTCACGCTCAGATGGAACGCGAACTACCTCGGGTAGTTATAAGCCTGTTCGGATACGACTGGAAGATGAGGATCCTCTGGGGGAAAATGAGGGAGAGGGCTGGAATGAGGATAGACTACGAGTATGATTCCATTAAAAGCTTCTACCGAGAACAACGATGACACACAACGTGTATCTCAGAAAATAGCGCAGAGAATTGACCTCAGCAAAATGTGCAGTCGCACATCAATAATTAGCGTTCGAGCTTCGCCCATCGATAGTAATCGATCTTCTCACTCGTCGCAGGTATCTGTTCCAGTCAGTTGACGAATCACACGAATTATTCAACGTTTAGATACCATATAATAACACTTCAATTCAAAATCTTCTTAGCCTTTACGCGACAGACCATTCGATCGCTATACTACAAAGTACAATAGTCCCCGCATTTATTCCATTGCTCAATTCTTTTAACGTCAATTCAAACCTGTCGTTTGGCATACCTTTCGTGACAGTGCGATACAGCATTCTGTCTAAATAAGGATAAGTATTATTTTACAGCAGACCCGTACAACTTCCTGCAAATGTGCACAATCAATGCACGCTAGTAAGACGAATCGTTCAAACGATTAAGAAACATGACAACCTGGTAAAAGAATTGTACGTTACCCATATACCTTTTTGAAACTGCTAGAACCATACTGACAATCCCAAGACTGCGAATATCGAGCGGGGACTACTGTAGTACATTTGAATTTCCATTGATCCTTAATTATCGAGCATGAAAATCATGGAAAGTTTTGGAAAGGTAGATCGATAGATCTCGGTTCGTAGTTTTCCCAAAAAAATGGTTTCCTCCAAAGATATTTGTGCTGTTTAATATCAACGAGTTGATGAAAGAGACATTGAAACCTACTGGACCATTGATCACGTGAGAAGACGTATACAAAAAAAATGCTATAATACTTAGTGCATGAAGAATTGAACGCGTGAGCAGAGTCGCCAGATCAAGACTTGTGTCCCCATTCTACAACGTTATTCCCCACGTCTCTGTCGTGTTATGATCACGAGAGGGGGTAATTTTTCCCCTCGATTCGTGTTCCCTCCCCTCATCTGGCGGTACTGCGCGCGAGTGAATATCAAAACGCTTACAACTGTAGAGTCGAAAAAGGAAATGAATGTGTCGCCGTGTTGTCGAGCAAGAGATAGAAAACTGGGAAAGCTTGAAACAGTTTAATAACGAGTGACACTTAACAAGTAATTACTCGCTGGAAATTCCGTGAAACTTAACGAATAGCTTTTATCTTAGCCGCGCAAAGGAAATGCTGATAGATTATACTGTGCGGAGAGACGGTTTTCCTAAGTCATTGAATATAGCTCTCTGTACTTTGAACACGAATTCTTCCGACCTGTTGTTAGCGTGACAATTGTACAAATATTCTAGAAGTGATAGAAACGCGCTCTCACCGGAATCAGTTTGGGTCGTTGCGTAATTAGTCTACGCTTCAACTTAGGAATCTTAGAAGTTGCTTCGATTATCCATAATTTAATCTGAACTTCCTTTGCGAAAGACACTGATGTAGGACAGGTCCGGGCAACTTCTTCCCCGCTGTCGCTTCACCACTCCCACTACCAGCGTATCTCTTCCCCTACTATCAACTTTTTCATATTGACCCTGCCGTGCTTCGTATCGGATGAATGCGAGGATACGTTCTCCTATTCGCTCGTAATCTCTCCAGCCTCCTCTTACATTCCGCAGGAGTAAGGAAATGAGTCCTGCGTGACTCGCGAGCCGCAAGTTGCCCTGGCCTGATGTAGGGCATAGCTTACCGCATACAAAACGTGTCGTGCTAAGATGCTTCAAAAGAAGACGATATTTGACACCTTCGATATTTAACCATTCGACGACGGAATCTGGATCTATTTTGACCCAGAGTGTCAAACACGTAGAGGTGCAAACACTTAGAGGCGAAGAAACTGTTAATTGTTAACGAACTAATGAACGGATGTCGCAAACGTAGATTCGGAAAAGCGACGACATTCGCATAATTAATCTGAGGGATCTCACGCGGGAAAATGTTAACGAGGCACGCCAAGTTTTTCCGCGGAACGTGTCTGACGCCGTGCCGCGCGCCGAGGCGAGGGAACGATCGCGTGAATCCGGCTCTCAAATTGATGCGATTTGAGATAAGCACCGTGTTAATGACATCGCGTTCCCCGGGGAAACGGCCGCGTAATCAGGACGAACGCAGAACTTCGCTCGGATGAGCTTGACTGAGAAGCGGCGTTGCGAGATGTCGGGCAGGAAAAAAAATTTTGAGTAAGTGTTTCCGCGGTGGATCGCGCGTCGCGCTGGACAATAAGCGCGTTTCCTGCATCCAACCAACTATCCGAACGCATTCGGTATAAAACTTCGTGAAATAAATAATAAAAGCAAACGAATCCGCAGAAAGGTTCGCGAGAAAGTGACTTTGATATAAAGAGCAAAATTGAACCAGTGAAACCATTTAAAAAAACGTTTTCAAACCATTTAAAAAAAGAGTTTTGTAGATTTCAAGAAGCACATGATTTTACATTTATTTTAGCATGGGAAATAATAAATTCGAATTAATTCTAATTCTTTCACATTTTATTCACCAGTATTTTATTCTTGAATCAATACTGTAGCGAGTCACGTTATGCATTTTCAAATGGATAAAACGTTGCCTGGTAATGTATAAATAAAGAGTGGAATCCAGAGAATTCCGAGGGACCTCGAGACACGGGTGACTCGAAGAAATCAACAACACATGGAAGCCGTCGTGATAGTCGGTAATGTCAATTTAATCACACAGAAGTGGTCTAATGTACAATTAGGAATTTGCTTCGACCGTTTCTTTGGTATCGTTTCGGTGAACTGATTCACGGTGATCGCTCTAACGTAGGACGCTCTAGATTTTTTAAACCACACACCTATGTACACTTACGTCTCGCACCTGTATCGTTAATCGTCGACCTCGCTACTCACGAGAAACAAAGCGCATATTCGAAATTAATGGTATCCGTGTCTCGGTGGCCGAGTTTCGGACGCACGCCGGTACACCCGGGTCCAGGCTGTCCGGTTTCACGAGTCACCGATCGTGTCCACCGAATTTCCTGTTCGGTGTTTGTCTCGTCGTCGCTTGGTCCGTAAACGAGTATCTTCTCGCGATCGGCATGCTCGGCTCCTGCCTAGACTTATCGCGATACCATTCCGATTGATATCTAGATCATTTTATCGTTTTACCTACGCCGTACAACTACAGTTTACTCTCTCGGTCGTTACTTATATAAATAGTTAATCGTTAAATGCTGTATATAGATGCCTCTTTCGTATCGCGGGTATCTCGTCGACCCGTATCGACGACTCTGGAAGGAAATAAATTATTTCATGCGTCTATCTATTGCGTCCAGTGTGTGTGTGTGTGTGTGTGTGTCGAGCGTGTGAAACGTCTGTCGACGATGTGGAAGGTAATGTACAGTACGCGAAACGAAATAGCTACCGATCTCCGCTGCTCCATGCTACACCTATATACAATCGAACGGCGAACGCGACGCGACGCGACGCAACACGACGTTCGCCGGCTATTTCTTGTATTTTTTTTTAGTCGAGCATATACGCCCTCGACGGTAAGAACACGGATTGTGAAATCGGCTCGAACACGTGTGTAGATCGAATATATAAAAACGGGCTCCATCGTTGGCACCTGCGAGGTTATGTCCGCCGCAACTTCTATTGTTCGTTGATGGACGAAATGATTGTTGCTTCGAGTCGCGAATAGTATTCGTGAACGAACACTCTTGGTACAGTGTCCGCGATTCTTTAGATTCGAGGATAAATCGAACGCGTCGTGATACGGCGAAACGGATGGACGATCGTCACGGTGTATATCTCGATATACCGTGACGTTTTGGTGTTCCGAATTGCACTCGCTTGCTAAACCGAAGCGCTAATTGCTTGCCGAACGCCCAAGTGCTCTTCGCTCTTCAGAAAGAAATCGCCAGATTAAGACTCGCCTCCCATTCTACCCTTCTACGTCGCTTCCACACTTCCGTCACATTTTTCCCTCGACTCGAGTGGTCAATTCTCCTAATCTGGCGACACTGGAGTAATCTAATCGTGCCTTACAAGACGTCTCTTGTAGTCTTTGCATTCGAGCACTCGAGCACTCGAGCCCTAAGATATTCGAATACTGAAAAAAGTACAAGTATGAAACGAACTGATGTATCGAAGAATTCAATCGGGGAAACACTCGCGTATCCGAGACCTCCGAGTGTCCACATACTCGAACGCCGAACACCGAAGCATCTAAGAGTTTAAGTATGAATTACGCAGCCGAGACGCTCGGCTAGTTGGACACAGGCGAACTCGGATCTTCGAATCTTCAATGTCTCGATTACTTAAGTGATTTGTACTAATCTTTCTTATTGTTTCCGCAGAATATATTTCTATGGTACATCAGAATTTTCCGGGGCGAAATTTACGTTTCGAGGAGGATGCTCCAATGATCTTGATCTTTTTATGAAACTATTCAAAACTAATAAGATCCTAATAATTCTATGTACCCGAAATTCGTTGTTTAAAATATATTTCGTTAAATGTATTATTTAAAATCAAGCTCACAAATCATTTTTAAATAGCCGACTCCGATTTCTACAATCCGAATCCACAATCGAAGCCAATTAGTTCTAAGAAAACCCTCAATTACCCAAATTGAAGCCGATGAACGCATGAAAATCTTTAAAATTTATTCATTTGTCTGACAACGCATGTCAAGGTAATCGCAAGCATCGGATCATCCTCTTGTAAACGTGAGTTCTCTCTGTCTCGGATACCGAAAACGTTGAGCGCTATGAAAAATTCGTCAGAATCTGTGGTCCGAAAGTTGCCTCGCCGTCGAGATCGCCCCCCCCCCCCGTAGAAAATCATAAAAAAATACTTCGATCAGCAAAACCCACTGTGAATCCTACGTAAACGCGTTCCAAAGCCGTTCGAAATATCAGACTTTATTGTAGCACTTTCAAACCGATCGATCGTAACGTTCAATTATGAAAAAAAAAGAAAAAAACACGTAACAAGTTCATCACCGTGGACCCGACGAGTGGATCTTCGCTTGGAATGGACACGGGAACGCGTCGAACAAATTGGCAAACGTTCGTCAGTCGACACCCTAACTAACGATTATCAAAACCTGTGCCGCCTGTGTGCGCGTCGAGTTGCTAGGGCCATGCGGTCAAAAGTATTCCCCATATTTCCGGGCCGAATCCCCTTCGAATAACGTTCAGCTCTGCTCGACTCGTTGACACTATCGCGGAGAACAAACCGTTCGACGAGAGCCAGTGCTACGGAGCCGCGCGACGCCTCTTTCGACCCTTTCGCCCGGGCGCCACCATTGTCCACTTCCGCGGCCATCTAGTTCGCGAACGAGTAAACTTCCTTAGCCTGTTATTTACTGACACATCGAGGAAAACGTGCTTACCTAAGTCGGAAAACTACTGTTCTACGATAGCTGCGCTACAAGGAATACAGCTGTGCGTAAAGGGCACACACACATTATTAATTACACCCTCGTGGCGCGAAATGACTTGTTATCACGATGCTCGCGGAACAACCACCACCTCTACTGTTCACCTCGTCGCATAATCCTGTATACATAAATTACCTACTACGTCTAAACGTGACGAATACAAAGTGTGCGTATACCCACGCGGTATTTTTCTAGTCTGTCTTATATTTCTTTTTTTTTTTGGCAGTATCTCGTGTTCCGTTCGTCCCTTGTTTCCGGCACTATCACCGATGGCGGATCAAATCCAGCCTCCTCGATCATCGGACTTCGCCGATCAATCCGGCTGTTCGTCGCTCCACGATCTCCCGCTCGTATGTACATACATACACGCATTATACATGCAATCTTTGGTTTCGCTACGGAGCAATCGACACGTGTACGGAGCACCAAATCGGAGTGGCACCGGTGCCATCTTACAAACAAGTGTCTCCGTCTCTGGCTCCATTCGATATCTACGAAGTCGTGTTAGGCCTGCTCCCTAAAAGAACGGAGCTACGATGCTACGCGTTGCTCGACGATACGCTACTATGACACCTTGCGCGTTCGCGCGTTCAACCAGCAAGGAACTTCCGATTAATACACGGCAATAACTGTTTTTAATATCCCTATCGAACATCCGTTTCCTAATAATCTCTCGTCTACACCTCCTTTCTAACTGCTCCAATAAGCTTGTTAATATTAAACACAGTTGATCGATGAAATCCGATGGAAGTTTCAAGCTTATATCTTCAATATATTCGCTGTTACGTTGTATCCAACATCGGGGATCCTTACGTTTGCAGAGAGCCTTCGTAGTGGCTCCACAGAGTATTTAAATATATGCGTATTAGTCTAATACACACGTATGCGTATTAGATAGATATTTGGTACCGCTTCGTGGTATAGTTTCGTTTTCCTAATCGCGAGGTTCGTCGAATTAGCACTCGAATAAATATACTAGCTGCGGAGAGCTTTCTCCGTTTCCGTTCGTCCCCTTTTCTTTTATAATACAATAATAGGCTACACATCGCCTCCGGAAAATCAGAATTGTTAACGTTTTTAAACGTAATCCCGTAGATTTTGGCGAGTAAATGCCGAAAATCTACAGAATTACATTAAGAAAAGTTAGAAATTTCAGGATCAGCCGTGATCGAAGTTTAGCCGAATAATATGTGTGTGTCTGCGACCGTGTGTATGTATGCGACTATCCTGTGTACGGCGTGTATACGCGTGTATGTATTTATACGTAACCTTAACACCTGGAATACAAAACGAGGCGTGAACTGTCAGTCTTGGGCGATGAAACGTCGAGAAAACGGTGGCAACTCGTACGACGCGGCGGAATCGATCGTGGAAGAAAAATAATCGAACCGCGGACGATAAATCGATCGTTGTCCGAGGTTCCACGTGGGCGGCGCGGCGGAGTAGGAGAAGGGGGTGGGGCGGCGGCGAAAGAGCAATTCAGCCTCAAAGTCTCATCAGTCGTTAGTACTTACTTACTTGGGATCGAAAATTGAGCATATTGGAATTTGTCAGCTCGCCCGTGTCGTTTTGTCGTGGGAATGTGCTTCTTTTCTACTCCGTTTTATTTCGCTTGTCGTGACTTGTCTCCGTGTTTATGGGGCGCGCGCGCGTGTGTATGTGTGTGTGCGTGTGCATGTGTCAATCGATTTTTCACGAGCCGCAGGGAGGGTGTGTTTCCATCTCGAGCTCTTTTTTTCCGGTTTTCGCTTTTGCTTTTTTTTTCCTTTTTTTGTTTGTTTGTTTCTTTTAGTTCATTTAGGCGAGACATCGATGTTACGTTCCTCACTCATGCGTACCGACACAAAAAATCGTGCGTATAACTAGAAAATATCTACGGTGTCAGGAGCATTATTTTAGTCGAATAATACTGATCGTGATAGACGCCCGTCGCGCGGTGAGAACGTTCGCGAGAAACAATCGCGTTTTGCGCACAGGGTGTTCCATTTAACCTGATCATTCTGTCTCGTAGCTTTCAAACTTTCGAAAGCGATAAAACGATTGGTCGATCGGTGATCGAGTTCAACCTAAACGTATCCACGACTGCCGTGGTATCTAATTGTAAAAATGTATGCACCATCTTTTCATTAAATGGAGAAATATCAATGGGGTCTTGAATGTGAAATATCTATACCTACGAGTAATTAATGTTAACTGAAATACGGTAATATCTACGCGTTAACTACTCGTTTGAGTTTATCGAACACCGTGTCGCCCGTACTCTATAGAATTGTATCAAAAAGTAACATGGCTCCTTTGATCGTTTCAATTATTACAAACATGTCATGATTCCGAAGCTTTCTAGTACGGTTCTCTCGAAATCTTATCCAAGCGAAATCATAAAAGCGATTCTTGTTGGATATTTTCTTTTCGAACTTTCGCTCAGACTGTGCGCCGTTCAAGACACCGCAACGGTTCAAGACGTTAGAATGCTCAGAATGAATACAACACGCTGTGAAGCTGAACGAGTGTTTAACAAAGTTCGTTTCGAATTCGTTGTTTCCGGGTAGCTGTCAGTCTCGCCACGCGATCGCGCGATCACGCGAGAAACGTGTAAAAGGTGAGCACTCGATTGCTTCGAGCTTCCAGACAAATCTTCTTGCCGGTTCATCTAACACTCTCGACGCGGAGAATCACAGTGTCGCTGTTCGAGGATCGGTCGGATTACGGTTCCGTAAACTGTGGAATTTGGCAAAGTATGATTCGACGGTCGTTCACTTACCTGAGCCGCCGCGAGGCCCTCGGTGACTCGCCCCAGGAAAAAGTGTTCATACAAACTGTACGCCGAAACGCGTCACGCTCTACCACATATGTGTATAACGCTACTACAAAAGTTCGTGACATAAAAAGGTACCGGGTAAACGGTGCACCGGTGGCCCCCAATGATCGTTACGTAGAGTGATCAAAAAGAATAAACAACGAAGCGATCGTGATCGCTTCATCCGAGACAATGTCCAGTTCCCGTACAGCAAGCGGTAGTTCCGTCATTACTGTAGAAGGAATTGGGCGCGTGTATAGCGTCAACCTCCGTTCAACACACACCCCAGCTGAAAACTTCGAAAAGCTACGATTCGTTCCATGCATGCTCGTCCTCTGAAATCGTGCGTCGAACGAGAGGATTAGCTGCCTCCTAACCGGAAGTTGGAGAGCATCGCTTGGCCTGCCTGATCTTGATTGGGTCTAGCCCATGGCCGAACGATTAAATTTCATTCGAGAAAAAGAAATGTTTCAAGCTTCTGAGTATCTCTCGATGATCCGTCTAGAGTTCCTCCGATAGAGCGATCGGCGCTCTCGAGCCGGGCTTCATGTCCTTGACGCCTATGCCGATGTCGTCGACGGGCACGGGAGCCAACTTGAGCTGGTTGCCGTTCAGCTTGATGTCGTTCACCGAATGAGACCGTCCGTGAGTGACCAGCGGCTTCGCGGTCTGATTCGTGCTGGTGTTCGAGTTCGAGCTGCTGACGGAGTTGGTACTTAAATTTGTTGCATTGTTCGTGCTCGAAGTGTAGTTCGCGGTTGTGCTCGAGCCGGAACTCGAGTTCGAGTTCATGTCATGCGGAGGACTGGGAACCTGGGTGATCGGGTTCACGATGGACGATTTGGTCCTCGGTTTTGGCCTCGGGTTGCTGCACGAGTTCAAGCCCAGGACCGTCGTCAAAGGCTGCTCGGGTTCGCGACCAGTCTCTACGGCAGAGTCAGGCGACGCTGGCAACTTGGTAGTCGCTGGTGGTTTCGCAGAGAACGCGATCAATTGGTTCGCGGACTGCGATCGTACCGTCTGACCACCCAGCTTATCCCTCAGGGCCATTTGGTAAGCTACCTCGAAGGCCTGGCCGAGAGTCAGAATCACCTCTGTCGCTTGGTCCTGGAACAGGCAAGTCTCGCTTCGTACATTTCTCGGAGAAACAAGTTGCGTAACTGTTACAGAATTTTATCCAAAAATCTCCCAAACGTCTGACCCCTCGCCTCTTTTTAATTCCGATGTAAGCATTTGAAATTAGAAATAAAAGTGAAAGGACTTACCATTGTCGGCACGCAAAAGACGTGACAAAAATGTGTCGGGCTGTCGTGGTCCTTGGTGATATACGCGAAATGAGTAAGATCATCGGCGTCCTGGCAGGCGCAGTGTATATTGCGAATTTCGTGCACGCAAATGGGCTCCTATCGATTTATACGATTCCAAATGCAAAAATGCAAATAGCAAACTTCATAAAATTCAATGTTAATCCTTCATGGCAAAGTTTGCATAAAAATACATTAGATATCAGAGAAACTATCGATCACATTTATATCTTGTTCGTTTTTAAACGACTCTTACAGTTTCGTATTGCATATTCATTTGCAATTTTTATATATAAATAGAAAGGTTTGATCTAAGAAAACGAGTTTTATATGCTTCCATGAAGGATTAACGGTAATGTGTGCTGAATAATCTCACTGGAAAGAGATATCTTACGTTAGTAATCGTATTCAGGAAACGAACACCACGAAAAGAAATGGCCAAAGTGATGTCAGGAGTAACTCTCGGCTCGCGACACGTTTTCTTCAACTTCTGTATAGACTTCTTCGTAGACTCGGTGCCACGCAGTTCTTTCACGACGGTGGAGCCCAGATACTGTGCAATTTTAGAACAGAAAAAAGATCCTGTCTCTAGAATCACGACGAAAACCATTGAATTCTCTGTGTTGATTTAACGTGTAACGTGTATTCATGCAGCAATTTTTGAAGAGCGTATGAGGGTTAAGTCCATAAATAACACTAAAATAATTTATTCCGAGTTTTCGGGCCAAATACCTGTGGATGGAGAACTCTGGCATTGTATGTAATAGAATTGAGCGGAGACAGCCAAAAATTGCCGTTGTTGATCAAAGTATTAAGAAAGTTCGAGCGTGTGTGATAGCGCGACAATATGCCAGCGGTAACGAGCCAAGAAAAAGGAGAATAGGGGATGCGAAATGAATTAGACTTACGTTGGCGATGTACGTGACGCAACCGGCGACTAGAGCTTTTGGCTGGTGCCTCCATTGCGTCTTGAGGGTGGACGGGACGCCGAACAGCAGCTCCGACGGTGCCCTGATCTCGAGCTGTTCCGGTGCCGAGATCGCCCCATTATGCGAACTGGGGCGCTGGGGTGGCTGCGGGGCCGGTCTATTTTTGCGGTGCCTTAATGTGCCCGTGCCCGTGCCCGTGCCCGTGGTAGTCGAATTCGTTCCGGTTATCGACGTGCCGCCATTACCCTCTGCCGTTGTTTCCGGCAGTTTTTCTCGTATCTCCTCCTTCAGCTGCTGTATGTTCGTCTTCTGCGGAAACGAGCCTTAGGTTAGGACGCGTTACGACCGATTCTTCTTAACACTGCCACTGCAGAAATTTTTCTTTGCTGTTTCTGTTCGACGGAATACTTGGCGTGCACATAATACATCAACGAAGTATGTATAGATTAAACAAAGTATGTGCATAGAAGGTACAAGTATCAGTTTAAGAGGTCTAGTCACGAAGATCGTCCGATACCAGTAGCGGATACAGGCGAAAAGAGACTCGTCTCTCGCAACTAACAAAATCGACTCGAACGCATACGAAAAGAGTCACCGACCGATGTTGTCGAACGCAAAACCATCCCCATGGTCTCGCGAACACCCGAACAACAGAAGGAAACATTTTTTTATATTCTCCCTAGTCGCTGAACCGTGTGACACAACGTTGCACCCGTTTCACCGGTCCCGATACGTTGCCGAACGAAAAAAACAAAACTGGGGAAAAGGGCGAAAAAAGAGGAAGAGGCGGAGAGAGAGAGAGAGAGAGCGAGAAAAAAAACGAGAACCAACCCGTCAGCGAAAAATTTTTTGCAAGGCGACGCAAGGCCACGCTCGCAAAATCTGGCGCGCGTCACAGAACGTACAATTACACGCGTAAAAGTCTCGTTTCGAATATCCAACCCTGTCACAGGGCCTCGGTCTGCCCCGAAAAAGAGGGAAACTTTCGACGATCTAGCCGAGCGAAACGCTCGGCACGGGCTGGCGTACACGAGAGTTACGATCGAATCGGATTCGAGGCACGCGAGCGTGTCGCTCGAATTCGGATTACACGCCGCGAATCATTTGTTACATCTGGCTTGGCTGTATAATTTGCGAAAAACAAGGGGATACCGGAAAACCAGAAACAGAGATGAACAGAGAAAAATGGGGTGAGGTAAAGAGATTGGGAGAAGAGCGGATAATAAAAAGAGAGGGCGAGAGAGAAACAGAATGGAACAGACGAAAGTAGACGGAAAGGTTGACAGACACGAGATTTGAAGATCGGCGCGACGCGACGCGACGCGAGGCGGCGGGGGTGGCGCGTCGCTCGTCCTCTCGGACCGCGAATCGTGAAATTCGATTATCGGCGAAAGAATAGACGTAAGGACCAGAGAAACGGAGGAACAAAAAGAGCAATTTGGGTGTGCGCGCGTCGACCGGGCGGCGATTAATCGAATTTAATTAGCTAATTAAGGGAGCAGCGCCGAAAAGACGAGCGGGACGAGGTAACGGAGTGGCTCGTTAACGGATCCGCGTATCGCGCTCGAGGCGCCCGAACAAAAACCATTAACGTCCGCTCGAGCGATCAGGCTGAAAGCTTTCTCGAGTGTCGCCTACCCTGTCCCATCTCCCCACCCTCTCCCTCCCCCCGCATATACCCCTGATGCACCACCTGCGTCATCGCCCCTGTTTTCTGTACACACATATCGGTGTACGTACGTTGTACGCGCCCCGCGAACAGGTGAGTCGAAGCACGCGGGGCGAGCACAAGCGTTACAATAACGGCTCTTCAATTAGCCACGATATTTACATTATGACGCGATCGGCTGAAAAGCCGTCAGAAGCGATCGAGCTTGCCGTGTCACACAGCCACCCTCGAGCCTCGTTTCGTTCTCTTTTGCCCAAGTGTACGACCCTTGTCAGACACCCCGGTGAACCGTTCACGGCAATTCTTAACGGGATTGTTGCAACGCTCCTCCTCCTCCTCATCCTACTTTCCCAACCCTCCCATCCTTCTACTCGTTCTCCAACTCTTACTCCTACTCTTACTCCTTTGCCGACACGCTGATTCTCTGTTTCCGCTGCACCGTTAATACGCGATCTTCGCGATGTGACGCGCCCCCTCGACGCTCGCAGGTGAGAGAATCGACGGGAGAAGAGTGTCACCCCGACGGGACCGTGATATCGCGTGACGAACGTCATTAGCCTCTTCCAGTCGATGTGCCTTGCAACAGCGCACCCCCGAACGGGTACACTCTGTCTATTAAGAGGGCTACAGCAGTATTGCAACTTGAAGCAATCAAAGGAGAATGAACAATTTTAACAGGGTATGTTCTATACCTTACAAAGAGTACACCCAGCGACAAAACTGTACGACATGTAAGGAATAAAAAGTGATATTCGAACGAAAAAAACATTTTAAAAAAAGAGTTGACGAAAAATTTTTATAATCACGTTAAAGCTCTCTTGAAATGATGCAAAAGCTGATAAAAACGTCGATCACGATTCGCGATTCACCCTGTACGTAGAATCAGCAGTCTAATTATAATCGTTTCTTGGACAGTGGACCGTACCTGTTTGTGTTTCGCATATATAGGTCTGACGTAACGAAATTCCATAAGAAATCGATTAGTATTCAACATGCACGAACGATTTCACTTACCAAGGTGTTGAGATCCTTATTGATGTCCTCCAGGTTTGGACCGGTGCAATTGCGATTCTGTGCACGAGTATTTGAACCGCTGACCGATGCGAGGATCCTCTTCCTGTGCGCTGGCTTTTGAATCTCCAACACAGCCGCGAGTTCGACTTCCCAAACGCATCTCACACGGTCCATATCGGTGTACAAGTGCTTCTGGAAAGTCTCCGCGTAATTCTGCAGATGGATACTCTTCAACCACTCGACGACCGATTGACAGCTGTTACCGACTCGCTTTTCCACGCGTTTGCTCAACAAACCAACGGCGTCCATGATCACGGCTCGCTCCTGGTCGCTGCTGATCCCCATATCCTTCAGATCCGACTCGTCCATGACTCCATTCTGTCACATCAACGCAAAGTTTGCTCGAGGATTATTTTAACCCTTCTTCACTTTCAGCTCAAAATTTATATTTCTTTCGTTTCTGTATAAGGTATGACGAGGCTGCTCTTTTTCTTATGTTCTAAGTATCTAAGAATCTACAACTAGCAGTAGTTGTATGCAATATAGGAACAATAGAAAACAACGTATACTCACGATAAACTCGAGATCGTCGAAACCGTAATTGGTTAAAAGAGTCTCGTAGTCCGCCAGGCCCAACGTTGACAACCACTGACCGACGGAAGTCGAAACAATGGGGCTGCTGCTGGTGTCTGAACTCAGACCTGCGTACAAATCAGACAGAATCGCCAAGTTAATTCATGAAAGACACCATCGATACAAACCCCCCACGCGCTTCCCCTGTTCGCCCGTTTCTGTGAACCGACTTGAACTTCGATGACGTCAACTAATTGCGGGAGACATTAAGGGGGTATTCCCATTCAAAGCCGCCAACGTGAGGCATTTCAGGGCTGAAATTTCACTCAGGGGACCACAAACATTTTCAACTGTTCTGAATGTAATATTATACAATTCGACGGAAAAATTGTAAAACTTTCCCTACACGATCTCTGGCCCTGCTCGGAACAGGCGATGGGAGCTGTATCGCGACTTTACTGTATGTACTACATAGCTGTCCTATATCTTCGCCCGGTTTCGGTGCAACACGGAATGAATTTGTTATAGGAGGGGTTGACTGTGATCGTCGAAAGCCGAACTCAAGTGAAAGATTTAGTTTACCTAGCCTCGTCTGGAACTCCTTCTCCAGCTCGGTGACGAAGACCGACTCCCTAACGAGTCCGGTCCCAAAGGACGCCATGATCTCCGAGATCTTCGCCCATTCCTCCTGCTCGTCGAACGGGCTCATTATGCTAAGGGATTTCTCGTCCCTTTCGCGGTCACGGTCGGACAATCGGAACGGGACCTCTCCGTCCTCGATGCGTTCCCCGCCACCGCCTTCGCCTCCGGCTCCCATTCCGCATGCGGATGGCCCGTATACGTTCCGCAGCCGACGCAAGGTCCGAGGCCGCTCAGCTGTCACGGATCCTTTCAACAAACCTGTCGAAGTTACAACATGCACGTTACACGACGCTGTCCCAGTGAAAAGAAAAAGCGTACCGTCGACGTGTTAATAAACATTTTCCGCGCTCGATCGTTCGTCTTGATCGATTATGTCGCAAGAGCTATAAAACAATTTCCTGCGTTACCTTTCAGCAAAAAAAGTTACAGTATTCTCTTCGTAACTGTCGAAAAGATCTCTACCGTAACTGTTCAAATTTATTTCCCACCACTGGCTGATAAAATAACATCGAACACGATAGAATTGCGATTATAATTACTCGTGTAATAAATTATACGAAAAGAAAGAAAGGCAGAGAGTAGAAGCGTCCAGTCTCAATCCCTCTTCCTTTTTTAATCGCCGTCATTCGCTACGTCAGGCAGACTATAAAGAATCTAGTACCTCTTCGGTAACTGTCACTCTGCTAATACTGTATCGAGACAATTCATTTCATCTCCGTAACACATTCCGTGCCCCTTGGATCGAATGCTTTTCGTTCAGGCTATTTTTATACAATATTCTTATGGAAAAACAATTTTAAAAAACTATAACTACATTCTATTGAATTTTCAGTTTCAATACTTTTTCATTTAATACATCTACGGGCTATCAATCAATTTTATGGAGCGCAGTCATTTGTGGGAGCGCATTTAGTTTTTTTGTTATCGAAGGATCGTGAACATTGCATCCTGATAGTATTCTTAGATTTTTCTAATCGTTCGCTATTTTATATTTCACCCAGCTAATTTCTTCGCAAATGCATACAAAATTCGTAGTCTAGTTATTAGGTTGAAACCTATAAAACTCGTAGGAAAGCATTTGAATCAATGTACCGATTGACTTGTTGACGAGACCAACGTTCCCGAAATTCGCGATCCAGCGAACGTCGTGTTCGGCAACTACGCTGGCCAGCAATTCCGGACGAGTATCTGGAATCAACCGTCGGATATCCATAATGGATATGCGGCACGTACGAACGAATCCGCGGATACGTTGAATATTCATTACAGATTCGACATTGTTCGATGCCTCCACGAGATTAGTTCCCCGAAGATAATCAAGACTGACTCTCGACACCGATGTCGTTAAACAAGGACTCGTCGCCCTTAAACGCCAAGTTCTCCTTCGTTTAATCTCGATATGTTCAGTAGAATTCCGCTGAAAAATAGGAAACAAGAATCTGTTTTTGCCTATTTCGATTCTAACAAGCATCCTAACAACATACGGTCATGTCAGAAGACGTTGACATATTAAAATATTCATTTTCTTCGGTTGATTGTACCAAAAGAGACAAAAATAGTAGACGATGTCTTTTTGTCCCGGAGTTTAAATATTTTCGACTAAAGTATAAGTGTGCGAAAAGTTTGATAGAAGTCGGTGATTGATAGTTGGGTTTGACGTTTCTAGTGGGAAGAACGTAGGCACCTGTCCGACAAGCCGATCGATCCGATTACCATTTCAAGATGACGAGACGAGACGAGGCAGTGTTTGTCTTCACCTTCGATGCCCGATTCGACATCGGAAAGTAGTGATTAAAGCGCAATCAAGCTCCGAGGATCGTTCGACGGACGTTTACGTCATTAGCGGGCCGCAAACAAGACCGGGATCGGCCGCGACAGCTCGCGTCGGTGTTCAAGCCCTTAAACGTCCGACATCGTCACGCTCCGACAGGTGCGAATAATCCCCCTTCCCCTCTCTCCCATTGGTGGTGTTCTCTCATTCTTCGGTCTTTTCATCGTCTGGAGCTTTGGTCGAGGGAGGGCCCCGGAGAGCGACCGGGTAACGCCGACATTAAAGACAATCCGTCGTTTTCAGCGACCTGACAATCGACGCCTCGGTAATACCCTCGGCACGGCGTTCGCCATGGAGATTCTTTCATACGAATTTCACAAATGAGAATTCGCGATACGCGGCACACGCGAATGGCCGACGGCGTCTGAATGAGGGGCACGAACAGGAGAGAGAGGGGAGGCAGAGGACGGTGAGAGGACCGCCTCTGCATAGACGAAAGAAAAGAAAACGAAGGGAAGAAGAGCGACGCGCGACACAGGAGGGAGGGAAAAGAAAAAAGTACCACTTTAAGCAGCGGCTATGAACGCCTTTCAAAGACGCTGTGTGTATCCTATCCGCACGGGTGCACCCGAGAGGGTGGCCGCGAGCGTGTACCAGCGTGTATGTGAAAAGCTCATAAAAATATTAAACAGAGAGAGAGAGAGAGAGCGAGAAACGGTGGACGAAGGATACGAGCGAAGTAAAATGTGGGTGAGAGAGGTACAGAGAACGAGAGAGAAAGAGAGAGAGACGGGGGGGGTGCGAAGGAGGCTCGCGCGCACGTTACAAGCAGCAAACGTACGTAATTTTAATTAAAGCTCCATGATGAAGGGCGTCGCCTGCTCGCGTGCACTCCAGCCAGCAGCGCTATATTATGTAGGCAGTTATTCAAGTCATATACACAAATTACATAAATCCTCATCGTCGTCCCTTTCTCCCGCTTTCCATCTTCTATCAGCCTTTCCCTTTCCTTCCAACCATCTCCTACACTCCCACCCACTCGCTGCTTACCATCTCCGCGGAATTTTTTTTTCTTTCTGCGTCTCGTTTTTTTCTTTTTTCTTTTTTAATGCATCCCTTCTCCTCTCGACACAGCCAGTTCTATCCCTTTCTCACTCTCTCGTTTCTCTCGTTGTCATTCTTCCTGTCGTCGCACGAGCGACCGCTGGCTTTCACGGCGTAATAGTTTCCCTCGCGAGGGAATCCGTTTACTCGCAGTAATTGGGAAGAGCTGCGACATTATGCGCTTTTTCTTCCCCCTTTATTCCATCGCCAGCTCGCCCCTACCGCCGCTTCCTTGGGGAACTGGCTCGCGCAAACGCGTCGAACATACTCCTTTCTCGTACCGTTACCTCTCTTTTTTATTTTTGGTCCCTCTCCCTCTTTCCGGGTCCTCTTACACCCATTCGCCACTGTGTGGCTATATGTACCGTCTAATAATGTAAACAATATGTAAAATTATTAATTAAATAAATGTACTATTGTATAGAAATTTTTAGTGACGTCTCAGAGTCGTGTTAAGTGTTAAGTATTGTACGAGGCCATACGATACCAATTTTATATTCATACAAAGAAAAACATTAATATAGAATGGAATTATTCTAGGTCGGAAGAAATGTTTAATTTTCGAGTCGAAACAGCTCCGAACGCAAAGAGTTAAACAATGTACTTTTTCCAAAAGCAAAGATATTCAAGTCGGAACTCTTACTCGCCGTACCTCTAGCCCTCTCCTAGATTACCTTCTGTTTTTTGCTAGTTTCTACTATATAACTTGAAAAAAAAATGTAAGACTGTGAAACGTGGTATCTTTTTGCCCGAGCGTGTGGTCCATGACTAGGCAAACCATTCGGTCCCCTTAACTCTTTATCCCGTGATTCCTGCATCCTCGCGGTCGCGGTCCATTAAGCGCTGGAAAATTTGCGGCGCTGCGCGACGCCACGATCCTTGGCGCTCGTAAACATTAAAGTAATCCTTGCGTAAATAAGTGTGCACGCCATGGATTTAACAGGACACGTTTCCCCACGGCTGAAAGACCGGATTCCGTTGGATATTAAAAATTCGTGGCCATTAAGTCACTCGTAAACGACGCGTCGCGTTACGATTTTCGAATCTGTCCGCTTACACCGCTCGGGGAATGCCCATTAAAGATGACTTCAATTGACGACAATAGTTAAAACAATTTTATATTCGATTCGGCCGTTATCGGAGTACGAAATTAATTCGACGGACTGACGCCGCGCCGCAATTTACAGTTTTCAAGACAAATGGCAATACTTACAACAGTTTATGGTACAACCCCTGGCACAATGTTTCCGATCGGAGCCATTAATACCGATTTTAGAGAAAACATTCGCAATTTAGAATTATTAGGCTTATTGAAAAATGAAAAACAACAAAATTCTATTGTAAGAGAAATGATCGTTCAATTAAAAGTCACGAGGGATAGAAGCTACTTATTCAACAACATTCTTCGACATATTGTCCAATTTCGATTAAGCCCACTTCAAATCTGACTCGGAAACTAATGCATTGTTCATTGGCATACACTGTTAACAGCATTTAACTAAGCTAAACAAGCCACTGAATAGTATCCAGTACTAACTCTCCCCTGTTCGTAATGTTCGAAACGAGATCATGCTCCTTTTCAGCTCTGAAACATGAACAGCCGGCCCGTAAATTATGCTGACATTTGTCATTCAATCATGCTTCGTAACATCACCCGGGAGTTTATTTATACATAGTGCTGCACAAAATAATAAGACAATTTAGACGTTTACATATTTTGCTTACTTAACCATAAAGCAATTTAAAAAAAAAACAGTACTTTTCTTTATGTTTGATGACCGTTGTGCCCTTCTTCTTAACGCAGCAATTCTAAGAAAACGGGGAAACTAGTGTTCCGACGACGATCAGGCTATTTACGCGAACTTTGACGCGTATGCTCGATTCAAAAGTCGCGGTTCATCAATTAAAGTCAATTGGTCGTAGGTGCTACACGCGTTCTTGAGCGAACCACAAGAGAAAAGTCATTCGGGTAATCGCGACTGGTGATGGATGCGCCAATTTATGGGTGATGTAATGACTCCATTACGGAAATGGATAATTTGCTAATCGCTACGCTGGCAAAGATAAGAACCACCCGGACGTGCGACTAGCTCGTCTCTGGAGCTTTGCAAACTTATCGTCTGAGGTTTCTGGATCAAGTAGAACTCGCAATCTCTCCTAAACGCTCATTTCAATGCCACTGATTGTTCGAACAAGAGAAACTGATGAATGTGTCTTTATTATTGTATTGAAACGGGGTCTCCAGACCACTGCGCAACGCCGAGATTCTGTAGTAACGATGGAACAGCAAAATTCCACGGTTTGATGGATCCGCGTTATTGTTAAATGGAAATGTAGTGCTGCAGACTGATGTAAATGAATTATTAATAGGAATTAATATGCAATAGTCTATTGGAATATCGTGGAATAGGATACAGGTACCTCGAGGTAGCTGGAAGAACTCGATTTCGTGTAACATTTGGCAAAGAACTACCACCAAGCTTCTATGGAAAATGCTCATCCGAAAACTTCGTCTCATTGAATTATTCTCTGTCGAAAAAAACGGGTGGGAAAGGAATGACTATCAATACGGAACAACTGCGCAACATGATTGAATATGCTAACGACGCTAGCTGACTCATAACACCGCTAATTGAGCATAATCATAATACTCGCTGAATTATGAAATGGATATTCACTTAAAGATGCAACACCAAATGAATTATTAATAATGTTGCAAATTACGAGCAACAATGTGTGCTGTGTGTGATATGATTAGCTTGTTACTAGCTCATATATTTTTCATTTCTACGAGAGCAACACATTATTTGTTAAACAGTAGAATTGTTTGTGACAACGCGATGCTGCCACGGGCACCTCTAACGTTTCCGTTCTTGCAAGCTGGACGAATTCCTCGATTATCTTCGCGAGACGACTCCTATCGCGACTCCTATCGAGGTGGAATCGTTTATCGAGCGTTAACGTTCCACGTATTCGCGGTCATTTACACGGTAATGCCTTCACCGTTTGCCTTAACCTTTCTGCGAATCGCGAATACGTTCGAGGCACTGCTGGCATTCGAAAGTATAATCGCGTGAAATCGTTTCGAAGAAGGCCGACGTCTGAGGAAATGGCGATGGCCACTGGTACGCGAACAGAATGGTAACAAGATGCTTGATTGACGTTGCTTTGCCTAAAACCTTCAACAGCCTCTCGACGGCTTATTGCACTGCACACAGGGTGTTTACGAAATCGTAGTACAACCGACAAGGGGAAGATTTCTCACATATAATTTAATCGAAAATAATGTAAGGAAAAGCCGTAAGAAAAATAAATTCTTAAAAAATATATTTCATTTGAAACAGTAATTTAGTATTAGTTTCAAATGAAACATACGTAAAACAGTTGTGGGAAATACATGTTGTTTGTATGTATAGGATGATTCACACTTGAGGAAAGCAAACAACTCGGTTATCTCTTTCGAGTGAACCGATATAAAGAAACTGGAATAATGTTGCGTTTGAAGTGGTATTGCCGGTAGAGCCGTGGTTAACGTGTACGTGTAGGCGTCAAGGTCACAGGAAGGCCAATTTTCTCTGTTTATTAATAAAACTTGATACTTGCTCACTTATGAAAGTGTAATTAACGATGAATCGAGGTGATTTAAGTCTCGGTCAATGTCACAAATCGCGAATTATCGTTATTTTTTAATCTAATACATTATCAAACACCTAAACGTTAACGTCTGACTATTTTTTACTTGATGAATGTTATTTAAACTTTATTTTATTCATTAACAACAACAAAAAAAAACAGTAAATATCGAGCAACTAAAATACCGATTCTCTCATTCGACTATCCGATTAGGTATCAGATTTATTACGCAACTATTAACCGTTCACTCCATGGAAGTGCTTAGTGCGAAGAAAAATTGCATCGCGACCGTTATCTCTTTGTTAGCACCTAAAACGGAAGCGAGGCGGTGATTGAGATCCATATCTGTCGGGGCGGAGAGCGAAAATATTTTTGCCCGCATTGAAAATGTATTTTTTCACGACAGGCCCCTGGTATTTCTGTCACCTCGTAAGTTACAACCCTCTCCGGTGTAATTCCCTGAATTAAACGTAACGGGGTCTTTCTTTTCCTGAAAAATTCGCCGAGAGACGCAACATACTTGACACGATACGGATGGCAGGACGGAAATAAACGGTTTTGGTAGCGTTCTTCGCCGCGGGACTGTTTGTTTTTCCATCGCTTCAAAAAAAGAATCAAGGTTTATGATTTATCGGCGATCGACAAGTCAATTGTTGTTCGTTCGCGCGGACGTGAAATCCAATTGTATATTTATCCAGATGGGCGCTATACGTACAGTGGATCTAAAAAGTATTACAACACTAAATTTCCGATTCTCGAGAAATCGTCGATACTCGAACAAGGAATAATTTCGTTAAAAAAAGAGGCTTCAAGCTTTAAAATAACTATGAATTTAGCGTTGAAATATTACTTTTTGGATCCACTGTATATCAGGGCCGTATTATAACATAACAGACACGGCAAGAGCTGTGTCGTGCCAAAGTTAGAATCGGCTCTAAAAATAACGGAATTGCGAGCCTGAAATAGTCGAGGCGGACAACACGAATTCTACGAGAAAAATGACCCCGGCCCACGGTCCTGATGGACATCGATGCCGCTTACTTTTACGTTGGAACTATCAACGGTCAATGTACATATAACTGTCCTCTATTTTTCAATACCACGGATTAATCCCTTCGCTGCTGACATCGCAGAAAACCAAATTCACGGTGCAACAGTATGTCGCAGTTAGGTATGCATTGTACACTGGTATTGGTATGCTCTAGGGCAGTGTTTCTCAACTCGTGCGGAAATATCGAGCAAAAGTGTCGAGCACAAATAGCATACATAAAAATAGACAATGGTCTGCGAGTTCACAGGCTTAAAGCTTTCAAATAAGTTCAAATTTGTTATTTTACTACTTTTTTTTAACGAAATTGTCTTGGTTCAAATATCGACAATTTGTCGAGAATCGGAAATTCAGTGTCCAAAAAGTTTTCGGGTCCACTGTAAATACTGCGTCGTTAAAAATCTCGAGAAACATGTCAATATAAATTGCAGCAATATTTATCAAAAGTTACAAATCAGTCGTTTTAACTGCTTCGGTAGCCTCGCGAGATAAAAATGTAGTTTATAATGACGCCATCAATATTGAAAACCGGCACGAGGACTTGAACGATCGAGTTTGGTTCCTCGTGTTTCCGTGCGACTCTTATCGGAACCGGTGTGTAAACTGTGTAAGTGCAATATAATCCAACGCGAAGGAAATGTCTCTCTAACTTTCTTCGTCGACGCTTTCATCGAAAGAATGCGTTCTGACAAAACTGCGCTAATGTGACACCCCCAAAAAAAAAACATGCCAATTCCGTGTTTTATCAATCTCGACACCGAAAACATCTTTCTGAGATTCGTATAAAATGCGGAAATGACTAGTCGGACTCGCATCGTAGATCCTGATCAGACTCTACGAAATGCGTATCGTGACGAATATTTCATCAAATAGATACCACTAAATTCTATAAATTTTTAACTTTTGTTTAAACCAATTTTTTGTCAGATTATCGCAAGTTCTTGAAAAATCGTGAAAAGACTTTGTAAACAATACTTTGAATAATGGTAAACTAATTTTTAATGATGCCTCTGAGGGGACAATCGAGTGCAAACGATTAAAAACAAACAACAACAATTTCCTTCGACTCCTACAGTATGTACTAGCCATTCCACGTGGCCTCTCGCGTAGAATCCGTATCTACCCTCTGAATCACCGATAAACGCGCAGCCTTCCGGATATTTAAAGCACGAGCGTAGACAGTCTAAACCTCTGAAAAGCTGTGGACGGTCGGCGCGAACAATCGCGTCTCCGAATTGGTCGAGAATTAGACAAACAGAAAGGAAACTACTCACAGAACGGTTTGATCCGTGTCAACGATAATAATCCCCTGTTCAATCTGGCCGACGCGGCGCGGCGCGGCGCGACGATCAGCTCACAGGGAAACAAAACACAGGTTTCTCACCTCGTCACGCGTCCCCGAAGAGTGACGCAACGAGGGAACGAACGAACGAACTATTATTACATCAGGGAACGCGACGAGCAACAAGTACCGCGGTTTTTGCCAGGCACGCCAGGAACTTGGTGCATGCAGGATTCCCGTGGTGCGCACGTGGCGCGGGTTCACGCTCGCCTGCGCGCAAGCGAACACGAGCAAGCGCACCAACACACACGAAACACGTACCACGAACAGAGCCCAGAGGGGTCCTTCCTCGTTCTCCTGTCGCAGATGCCCGACTCCGGTATCCCTCGTCGGTTTTCCTTCGTTTTCCGCCTTCGAGCAACCGGCCGTCGTCCTTTTCCCTCGCAACGGGACGCGCCACAGTCCCCGACCCACCTCCCCGTCTGCCCCTCAAACTTTCCGTGGCCTGGCCCGAACAATGGCCTCACAACGTCATTACACGAGCCGCTGCCGGCTCGTTCGCATTCCCAAAACACGGACCCATCGACACGTGCGTCATCCCGGAAAAACTGTCCCAGCTGATGCACGATCCTACCAACGCGTGTCTGCGCAGTCAAGTGGGGCGCCTTTACTTGGGAGACCGTGGCTTCCTACACACCTATTCACGGTTTTCGAAAAACCAAACCTAGTCCACCATGCTTCCTTCTTCTCCGAAATCCAGCGCTCGTTTTAATTCTCGAAGCGGTTCTTCAGCATTCTCAGAAAAACATGATCCAATCTTCCTCGGAGTTTAATTAAAAGCAATTTCTTTCATGCTGCTTCGTACAGGAACGATTTACAGAAATCGATTTAAAACAATTTTGAACGGCCTTTATATTAGGGGATGCTGCTTTCTAGACACCTGTCTAGGCTTGTCGTTAAAACATTTTTTCTCCTGCTTGGCGAGAAATCGATCAGAGTTTGATGAATCGCTGTAACGTCACTGTCAACTTCCACAAAGAAATGTTTTGTTTCCCGGCTGTCGGCGTTTGGTTTCAAGTATAGAGCGTAAGAGGCGCCGCGTGAAACCACGAAGAGGAACGCTACGCTATGCCAGCACTGCGTCGCGGCCACTATTTTCGAATCGAGCGGTACGCGTGAATTCCTTTCCACTTGACGAGCACGGTGAGGAATACGAGCGGTTCCCGGCGGTTTTCTGAACACGAACGACACGCCCTGGCCGCACGAGTCGCTCGCGATGATCCACCTGCCTCGATCGATCCTCGTTCCACCGCACACTGACGGCCGATCCCACCGGTTCGATCGGTCCTCCTTCGACTCCGGAACACGTGACCCTCCGTTTGCCTCCACCCGGTCTACCTGCCGTGTGACTCAACCGTCGCACTTTTGGCGAGTTTCCGTTGTTTTTCGCCACTGAACTGTCCCAAGGCAATGCCACGGCGATACTTGCAGTTGCGTTGCAAATTGCACGTGATCAACGGACGGCCTTGGCCACGCCGCGCCGGAATAGACCAACCTCGACGATGACAACGCGATATGTCATCGGAAAGATTTCAGTTGACGACCAGTATTGTTCATTTTCAAGATAACAATATTCTGGAATTTATGGAATCGTTGACCGCGACAAACTGGTCGAACCTATTGCTCGACAGCCGATTCTCCCATGAGCGTGCGCTGATACGAGAAGAGGGAACTCTTGTTCGCCTACTCGGAGTCGGGCACGATAGAGTTTAATCATTTGAATAGCAGCTTTTCTCACGAGCTGATTTATCCGCCTCGTAATCGTACCCGGTCGCCGTTAATCAAATATGCATCGATCGGTTTCCTGATTGTGCGAATCACATTCTTACCGATCATCCATCCAGGATAAACGTCAACCTGTCCGCTGATTGAACGGATAAACGGTTAAACAAACATTTGCTGGCCGATGTGATCGAAGAATTCGACCGGTGGCTGTCGTAGATTTTCCGCGTCACAGAACGACCACCGAGGTTAACGCCGAACCGAACGGGCCAGGGCCAAACACCTTTGTCCCAGCTGTCTTCGGCTCAGTTGCCTCCACATCACCTGGAAAAAGCCTGGCCATGCCAGAATCCAAGGAATCCGGTCGTATCACTTTCACTGGTGCCGTGTATCAACGATTACTCCTCTCTTGATCGATCCTGGGTGTCCTCCGACCGGTCAGAGATCAGCGGGACGACGCGTGGAAACCGGTCCGATCGAGTCGATACGACACGATTCGATCCGTGTTGGCTGCGACATACAGTTGAGGTTCGCAGGTAGGTAGACCGGCAGAGTTCAGCGGTTCAACTCGATCGCGAAATCGAAGGAGACCGACGAAAGAACTCGAGGAAGGAACCGTGCTAGCAGGAACCGGTCCGACATTCGTGGATGCACACGTCAGCGAGCCTGTTGACCCGTGGCTTCTTATCGTTCGCCAAACACCGAGCTACGCGGTCATCCGAGTAACACGATGGACTCGTTCCTCGACGTGCCACGAGGCTGCTTAACGAGACGACTAATTCGAACGTGTTAGGTCCACGAGGAGGAGTAGTTGCTGGTGGTGGCAGTGTAAGAGGAGTAGGAGAGCCTCAGAGAAGAGGAGGAGAAGGAGGAGGATGAGAAGGAGAAGGAGGAGGACGGGGAAGAGTACGTAGCCCGGTCCTCGCCACCCGCACTACCATCGCACAATGAGTCGGAAAGCGAGAGCCTCGGATGTGGACGAGACGAACAGAGACGGACAGAAAGTCGCTCGACTCGTATACTGGCCGGCCAGCAGGCTGCTCGCACCAAAAGATGACCCCAGAGATGGGACTAGCATTTGACGGTACCCCAGACCGAATTACAGCCACAGCCTCTTTTACCGTCGCTATTCTATGTTACTGGGACCTAGCGATGGCCACCATCGACTAATTACTATTTAGTTGCTACATGCTATCGGTAGTCGGTGAAATTCCTTGACGATCAAAGTCGTTTTCGGTTAAAGACGTTGTTGGAAGAAAACCCTCTGTGGCAAGTTTGAACTCGGTACCCCTACCACAAGAGCAGTTACAGGATGAGCACAGTTTAACGAATTATGCTCTATCTCGTCTGTTCTACTTAACACAAAATTACGAAACAATCCACGAACGTCATACCGGATAGCACACACGGCTGTGAATTGTTGGCAAGAAAATTGAAAAATAATTCGGAGTGCAAATGGTTAATTATAAGATAGCGATACTCTTGAATTCCTTTTACATATTTCCGTATTGTCTGAAGTTACGGTACGATTCTGGCTCGACTCCGTCTCTTCCTGTTCCACGAACAATGTGGCCCATGGTTTTCGAAGGCGACGGAGTTCCAGGTTCTCGAAAACACGGACACGACCCTGAGGAAGAATTGAATGGCACGAAGCAGACAATGAATCCACACTCGCGTGGAACGCGCTTGCATATGGCGAAGGCTCGTTTCAGCTGACCAGGGTCGACCATTGTCATGTTAATGAATAGAAGACACATTTTCGAGCCTGAAAGTTGCGTCCGTTGCGTGTCGTGTAATTACTTTGTACCTGAACAACAATGCCAACAGGTAAAACAGATTTTTCGATGGATCGAACATTGGAAAATCGAATTAAATGAAATTTCAGTGTATTCCATTATTCGATTCGTTTAATGCGAAAATGTTTCAATAATATCGAAGAAGTCTTATGCAAACTATGCTAAAATTATGTTACAACAATTTTATGTCGTAAAACTGAACATATCAGGCGTGGAATTGTTTATTTTCTTTTAATATACGTGAAGCACTACATCAAATAAAATATTTTATCTGTAGAGTTGTGTAGGTATGCTTTAAAAAAAAATAGGTTTATTTGCTACTTACTATTTAAAATACTATTTTAGCCGGCTCTGTACTGCGCGTACCTAAACCTCAAAAATCAAAGTCAGGCCGTGTAAGAGTCGATAAATTATCGACATTATGCAACGATATCATATGGCGGAATGAGATTGGACAGATCCGCCAGAAGGAATGACTCGTGGTTCGCTTCAGACATCGGCGAGCCGTCAACGAGTTCGTTAGTCTGGCTTTCTGGGAAACTTCTCGGAGGTCGTGACTAATCCATTCTATAGTTGAGGAAACGGTACGTTGTCCATTAAAATGCGTCGTGCGTGTGAGTGAACACGCATCGGGATCCGTTGGTTTTGCGTTGAAGATCAATGGACGCGCGTGAGCCACGAGTAATTACACGCTCACGGAACCAACATCCACGAAAGCGAGAAAACTGCCTTTCTAATTGTGTATTTTACTCGGTTTCCGAGTTTAAGCGGGAATTTGTATAATTATAGTGCGCCGCTTGAGTAGCGTAAGGTTCTAGTAAGAACTAGCGAGGAGGACTTGAATCCAAGTCATTGCAGACTCACGATACAGAAGATCAGAAAGGAAATTTTCAATTTGCACCCTTAAACCCTCGGACAATGGATTTTTTTCTTAGTTTTTCCGATATCCTCAATGAACAGCTATTCATTTAGTGTTTAATTGCCACAAATTGAATACTTAAATGACAATTTGGATGTTCCCGGTGAAAAATGACTCCGGCACAGCACTCGGAGGGTTAATTGCGAAATTAATTTTGTGGTAATGATAAGCTCGTGTGTCCAACGAGCGATCGTGACACGGCCACTTATCTGTTTCGAAACAGTTCGTGTTATCTACAATAAATTCGTAATTCACGCGACAAGAGAAAAACCCGCTGGAACCGTTCCGAAAGAGCTGGACAGTGTCGCGTGACTCATGTCCCATGGCTTATGCATTCCTGCGTGATGTCATAATCTAGTTCGTCGTCAGGAACATTTGTTAATTGTAGGAAACGTTTCTTTCTTTTTCTTTTGCAACACACAATCAGCGAAGGGATCTTGTTAACACGAAAACCATTTAAAACAATCAATTCTAAGGTAATAATACTAAGCTGCACCATTTCTAAATTTCAACTTTAAAATATCATCTTTAATCGTTCGAGGAATTTAATATCAGAAAAATCTTTTCAAACTCCTGCTACAATAATGCAGAAAAGTACAAATGGAAATAAACATTTGCAAAGATACATTGGTATGAAGTTTTTCACAAGTAGCAACAAACAAACTATTTTGCATGCAGCGAGCTAGATTAAACTATATTGCTGATTGATTAATATTTAAAAGCATAGCCATAATCAGACGCGAAATCCGACCGGCATCACAGTGGTCTGGTAGCCCGCATTTTGTGGCGAAAACTATTATAGCGTTATTTCAAGGTTTAATGTTGTATTATTATAATATTAACCCTTTGCACTCCAAGCTTTTTTAATTGGAATATTAAACATTTCTTTTGATCTAAAATATTTCCATACCTTATGATTTTTTAAAATTTTATGGATATGAAGTTGGTACAATACCTTATACAGTACCTAAATGTTTAGTAATTGATTCGATACCGATATATTTAATAATGCAAACAATATTTTGAAGAATAGTACAGCAATTCTTAGTGGTGCCTCAGAGGGGACAACGGAGTGCAAAGGGTTAAGAATAGTATAATAAATTATAATATGTTAAAGTTGAAAAATTGAATTTTGGCCACGAAAACGGGATCTCCAGAGCACTGTGCGGCAGTCGAAGAGAGTCACGATTTATACTTCCATTCGATACGCGTGTTTCCGCGTTCTTCCGCTCGACAACAAAGAGGCGCATACTTTCCGTTACGGTCATAAACGAGCCACAATGAGGAGCTAACTAGTCCACAGAAAATAAATTCCGGTTCTTTCGTGTTGCAACGCGTAGTCCCGTGCAGATTCTGATTTTCTCTCGTCGCACGATAAATAAACCTTTGTTCAACCATGCACGGTGTGTGGAGGAAATAGTACTTTCCTCTTTGATAAGAGAATTCACTTGATACGAATGGCAGAAGGTCGATGCGACGAAAGAACCATTATCAATCAACCAATCGCCAACCGATAAGAAACTTTGGACTTTAAAACATTTCGGGTTTGAATTCAAGCTGTGCAGTAGTAGTGTTATTTGTAAATGAAATTGTTCTCTAATAATAGACATGCATCGAAATTGTAGCAGCAGCTAATTATATTTTAAATTATAATTATATTTTAAAAAAAAATGTTCACTCTTAAAAGAAAGTTTCCACGATGTTCACGTGCACAGAAAAATGTACGGTCAGATTTTTCTAGAGTATTCGTAGAACTTGGAGAAAAAGACTGAAGAAAGAAGCTTTCCGAATTCCAGCAAAAGTTGACGAGAGATTGCCGAGCGGCTGAAGAGATAAACATAGATACGATACACTGTCGTTTGTCAAACGAGACATTGCTCTGTTACCCCAACACGTGTATCCAGCTCTTACCTTTGTTGTAGCTCGCTACGTGTCTTCGAATGAGTTTTGATACACTCGCTGCCGGTTACACAGTGCGCCGCGATGTTCATATGTATGTATAACGTCGCGCTCGCTTTCGTGTGAAAACGTTTTCGCCGAATGCTAATGACGCCGCCACGAAGTTCCTTTCCTCGAGAACTCCAAGTGCCTCGTTACGATGAATACTTAAATATTGCTGTATAATTACTGTCGACATTGAATCCTATCGTTTCTATTGTGGTTGTTCTCCTTGTTGGTTGCCAGGTGAGTTGCACCGATACCGTTGATAAGCTTTAACGAATCCCACATCGCCTTGGGAACGCGAGCCCATTGCTGTAACGAGTATTCTAGTCAACCGGACGTAATGTGTGGTTTGCTTTTTATGTCACATCATGCGGACCTTCCTGACGAATCGGAGCAATGACGTTAACCGAGGCGAATCACACGGTTGCAGACCGGGGAACTCGTCCGGCGATTCGACCGTGTCAAATGTCTATGCGAATCGCTTTGCTCGTTAACCTTATCCATTAGCCAGGATTAGTCGTCGTGAGAACGTTCGATAAATTGGTGATACGGAATCAGTATGTTTCACGACACTCCGGAAATCTTTTAATGCTCAACTAAACAATTTGAAATTTTTCCTATTACCAATGGAAATAGGATTTTAGTGGTCCACTTTCTTCAAATTCGACCAGAAAAATTAGGAAATTGTATAAACATCCGCAATCTAGTGATAATATTAAGTTCGATGCTACCCGATAAAAGATTCGAGGCCTGCATGATTTCGGGGGCAGAGAATCAGTGAAGCGAAAAATCGGGCTGATAACCGGTGGCCCGCATTATCGAAAATTCACAACCTAGGACAATCACGGTCCTCCGGGATCACGATAGCGTTGCAGAGCAGCGTGGATGCGCCCGTTATCGGTAAGAACGACGAGCCTTGTACATAGCTTACAGCGTCGATAAGGCCGACGGGCTGGTTTGTTGATTTACCGCGACGCACTGCTATCTGCAGATACCGTGTGTTAATGTACAAACCGGTAGTTTTGTGGTGGCGGTGAATTATTGCCGTGCTCGCCGCGACTCTGCTGTGATCAGAGCCCCCTGAAAAACGAGTGAAAGCGACGAAATTCGTTCTCGGAAGACGACCAGACGTTTCATCGACGCGACCGACTGGACCGATAACGATCGTCCCGTTGACGTCGCGTCGCGTCGATCGGAGACCGCGATCGAACACGTTGATGCGCAGTCGTTGCGTTGCACCGTGCGATAATTCGTTGTGCAAGCGGATAGCGCGAACACGTACGCGCGCGGATGAAAATAATTAAGCAGCTAATAATGTAAAAGGACGTGTCGCCGGCTGGGTCTCACCTTGCTCCACTTTCCACTCGCGTGTCGCTCGGAAAGCACCGCGGCCAGATAGATTATGAGATTCACGGAACTAGCAACGCATTCGAATTCGAGAGCCTGCGAAATCGTTCTCGCATAATTATCAGGAGGCGATCCAGGGTCAATTGGACCTATCTATGCTACCTAATTCGAGCTTTATCTTGTTTCGACACTTTCACGGTCATTTCAATGTTCCTTTTTCAGTATTCTAGTTACAATAGTTCATCTAAGAACTGGTTTTAGTTCTCGAGCTACCTCAGGTCCACACCGAGATGTATTTCTTTAGAATGTGACGCCATAAATGAAACATAATTTGTTGATTTAACGTGTAAAATAAAAATGGGTGAATCTTTTGTTATCTCTTTTATGCAGCTATCTTTTTTACATCAAGTTGAGTTCCTATTGGGAATATTTTCATAGTATGGCTGAAATGAGCGAACATACGATCAACTAGCTGCTGTGTACATATAGATTGAAATGAACGTATGTATTCGAATATTTACAGAGTGTATATAATGTTACTATGCGAATGAAACATGTATTTCAATTCGAAAGAGTTGAAAAGAGAGTATGAGAATAATTATTTACATACATATACATATTGATTGATAACTTACCGTAAACAATCATGTCCGTGTTTGTATAAAGTTACCTTAGACGCGTTACGGTTAGATTAGATTTTAGATTGCCTTAGAAAAAAAGAAACAAATCAAACCGCACGCAATCTCGTTGGTATTCGCTTCACACGCATGCAGCTCCATTAAAACTATATCGAAATACAATATATTGTTGCAGTGGACACGTAAATTGATTTTCCGCTTCTTGCTTGCCTTGCGTTTCAATGATACAAAACGTTTAATATTAAATAATGAAGGAAATTAATCGTAAGTCGTTATGTGTGCGCATTTCCTTTTCACTGGTAACAAAATCAAATTAAACATAGGGTGTCCAAAAAAAGATTGTAGTTCCTCGAGAGGGGTAATTCCTGAGGTCAATTCAAGTAACTGTTTTTCTTTGCGAAAATATCCGCCGTTAGCTCTATTAAGGAGCTACAGTAATGTGCCTAGTTCTAAATATAACTTTATAATTATATTTAATAACTATATAACTTCATATCAAAGCCGCAGAAAATATTTTCGCAGAGGAATAAATAACTAAATGCCCTTAGCTACCATTCCTTTTAAGGAAGTACGATATGTTCGGGACACCCTGTATATTTCAATTCCAAACAATTATTCGGATGGTTATTTCGTTTCGCGTGACAGTTACGTCCAAATTAATACAGTAATTTGGAAAAATATGTTCAAAACGAGAGACAGAGAAAGAGAGAGAGAGAGAGAGACAAAGAGAGAGAGAGAGAGAGAGAGAGAGAGATAATGAACCGAGAAGCAAGCTCATCGACATAGCGGACGTAATGGACAGGGATCCAAGAGTATAGTGTACGCAAGCTCAAGAAGGACGTACGAAAGCGACAAAATAATTCAAGACATTGCATACACAGCATTATAACGTTTATTAGCACACCAACGATATTATAACGCACTATAATTGCTTATGTATTCTGTACGTCTAAACTCTGCCTAATTTTAATATACTTTTTATGGTACGTAATACTCGTCGAGCGAATTACACTAACTAGACGAAGCATTTAACATAAAATAATATACAAAAATCAATCACAAAATAAAGTGTATATATAGTATATGTATATACCGGGGGTGGAATTTCAGTGTAACAAATCAAAATACTTAATCTACGGTGTCTCCACAGTAGAGGATAGGTTCTCTTATCGACAAACAACGTCACACTATTATCAAAGTGTTTCACACAAGTCCTAATGATTTGTCATAACGTTTACCTCGCTTTCCTAGTGAAAGTTTCGATTATCGGTGGCGTGAAAATTTCTTCGTCGAACACAACTGTTCGCACCCGAAGTAATAATGCACAATAAATTACTTCATACTTGCACTAGCGTTTGCAGAAAACCTGTTTCACATGTAAATCGAATACTTTCTACGAGCCTTCGTCTTGAACGACTACCGAGAATTGACCGGTACATTCAAAGTTGATAGTATTGTGTTATTGTACGAATCCTATCGTTTATGTTTCGAGCAGAATTTCGATTTCACGGTCAATTTTTATTACATCCGCGTTTAACGTTTATTTTCAAACGCGTCTTCCAATTTTTAACTCGCTTGAAAGCTTTTCCGCTAGAGGCTAAAAACTACCGAATTGACAAAAAAAAATCGTACAAAACGCATCCGTAAGAAATATTTGTCCTCGAGATCAAATTATGCTCGGAACACAGCCGACAAAACTTGCGCAACAACCCAACAAACTCTTTGGAATTAAAACACTGCTGTCGTGGTTGTTGCATGGTTCATTAGATGTTCGTGATGCTAATATTTTGATTTGCATGTTTTGCTATAAATATCATTGACATGCATAGACAGACAAATATACAAAATGCACAGAAGAATAGCAAGCAAAAAAATACACAGGACGTGAAGTGGAACGGTATCCACTAGTTAGAACTGTGAAAAAAGTAATTGTATCATAATCGTAAGAAACGCATGTCCCAGTGTAAGATAATTTTTTGTGCGATATTACTTCAAGTGTACATACAACAGAAACGCAAACAGGAACGCTCGCATTCTATCGAGTCTCAAAATGGTGCAATAAACTTTTTAATTTAGGAGCTAAGATAATTGTTTAACTCATATCGAGACATTCTTGTACATCGTTGATTATATAGTACTCGCTTGAATAATTCACGAATCTTCGAACTGGAATGTGTATCGGAGCTTTTGAATCGCGTTGCACTATAAACCTTGCCGGGTCCCGAGGTAACGTAGAAAGTTGCGAATCAATATCCCAGATTGTTCGGAAAGATCAGGCCAAGATCTCGCGCTTATGCAAGAAGAAAATGACAGGACGTTGAGAAATGGTTATAGCATCGCGGAGAGAGAACCTATCCACGATTTCCCGATAGACGAACGTGATGTTCCACGATCGTCTACCGCACCCGTTACAATACCCGTTCGCCGGCGAATACTTTCACTTAGGTATAAGTTTCGTTACGATCTACAACGACGATATCCCGTTCGGCTTAAAAAGATTGGAATACTTCGAGCGTTCCGAAGTCTCGTAGCTCCTTCAAATGCATCATTTCTTACAGCTACCGTGGTGGAAGAGAAGATTGCCTTCCCCGTTCACTTCGAATATGCACGTATTAAACGCATAATCAAAACGAAAATATCGAATACTAACACGTGCTAAATATAAAACAGACCTGGGTAATTGATTGCTGACGAGCTGCCAATGTTCGAGCCGCTACCTGCACTACCGTGCTTTAACTCGCTCGAGCGCGACAATAAGTCGCCTAGTACATAGGTTACTAGGGTCAGTACACCAATAAGAAATGTAGCCACAAAATTTCTCTCGGAGGAAATATACGATGTCGTGTGCCGAGAATTTTCTCACCAACATACCAACAGTGGAGGTATCTAGTGGCGTCACGATACTGTAGAATCGTCATAAGCAGTATCGTCAGATTAAAACTTGTCTCCCACTCTACCTCACCCACGCTTCTTCTACAGCCGGCCACGTGACTAATCCGATAATGACAGAGAAAGGGTAACTGTATTCCCATCAATTTTTCTGATCTCGCGATACGGTTTATAAGCAGACTGCAGATACTTGTGCAAAATAAAAATTGTCTGCATCAATTGCAAGACAATTTTTTAACGATTTTAAAAATTCGAGATCAAAAAGCACGTATCACAATGTCACGTGACTAATACCTCTGAAGTGGGGGTAGCGGCTCGAACATGGGCAGCTCGTGGACAATCAGTTGTCTAGACTTGATGTAAATTATACATATTTCAGCAGCTACTATTTAAAATTATATGTCTCTTAACATATCGGTAATTTTCGAACGGATCAGTGTATTTACAGAAACGAAAGATCACCGATACACCGGGTAATAGATAAATATACATATAGGAAACATATACTCTGCTTAGAAAACAACGGGAAATACGTCCGGTATAATCATCCTGGGAAGTTTTCATACAGATAACGTGTACATGGTACGCTCGTCGGGCTCATATACGGTGTCGTTGAAAGAATATACTCGAGAACTTGAGAACGTACGATTAGCAACATAAGTGGATTACAATTTGGATTTCACGCGACGTGCCTCGTAAAAAAAAACAAGTGAAAAACCGATGGAATAATAGGTTCGCGACACGCGAGAAGCGGGACGACTTAAGTGTAACACTTGTTTTTGTTCTGGACTTGCGTGTCGTTATAATTACTTAGTTTCAAACGAAGATTATACGCGAAAGGATCTCAGATACGAATGTCCTTGCTTGCGCAACAATCCACTGGAATCAATCAATTTCTTTTGGATGCTTGCTTCGTCTCTTTAAAAAAGTAATGTAAACCTATTTCTAGCAATCTGTAGTCTGTCCAGACACTCATAATCAAAAACAAGTGTTATCGAATGGTGTCCTCGCCCCTGTATCTAACAAGGGGATCATTTACAACCCAGCGTCATTGAATTCCTTGAAAGTGATTGACATGAAACGCATGAAACTGAATATTACTTTATTAGTATTGAAAGTAACTGTGTCATAGTGTAAGACGTAAACATTATTATCAAGTAACTAACAAGTGTTACGAATAACGCTGGTCGGTCGCACGGATGGCATTGTCGTATCTTGCACGAGACGCATAAAGTTCGCTGCAGCGTTCAACGTGTTAAATGTGATTATTGCACAAATAAATTATTATAACACTTAAACGATTACTAAATGAATATATTACGTATATTCACAGACGTAAACACTAAATGAATATATTACGTTTATATCGGGTTGTATCAAAGTACAAACCTAAGATTAAAGAAAGTATTATATTACATGGAGAAGGAAGACGAATTTAAAACTCTAAACTGTAGATTAATGAGAGAGGGATGACTCGATGAGAGGGATACCACAAACATTTAAAGACATTAACACCTTTGTACAAAAATGTTATTACTTATATGTATACTTCCTGTGCATCGTGATCATTTCAAAACACTTCCACAGGCATATTGCAACAGTAAATAAATAAATATTGATAACAAACAACAGTATTTTGTTTCTCCTGCTCGTATTTATAAACAACAAACAGAAATTTTAAATAAATAAAATCTAATAAATCGTAGCATTTATTAATGTTGACGATGGGGTGAGGCTATTCATGTCCTTGTAAACAGACATGGGTTTAGTCGATTCGAGGAAAAGGAACGATTTGTACAACGAAATTCTATTAAACCTATCAGGATTTTAACTAGACATCGTGTTTTTCTCGAGTTTTTCTTTCGAACAGCCCGGCCACGTACACGTGTGTATACATCACAGTTAACTAGGTAGTCGATGACCTAAGGAACTATTCGATCTGCGATCGTCGTAGGATACGGGAACACTAACTCTAGCCTGTCGACCCGTTCCTTCGGGACGGTCGTTCGCCGGAAATTCGCACTCCTGGAATTATTATTATTCGGTCCTGCGATAATGCTCGGCCCTGGTAGCGTAAAACCGGGATTCGACGATGAAACGGACCTGTCCGCGTAACTAGTACCGATCGTTGACACCTTCCGCGAACAGGATTCCGCTTGCACGTCACGTTTTCCACTCTCGCGTTTAGCGAACGATTGAAAATCCGCCGGCGACGAATTTTACTACCGCGCAACACGCTGCATGAGAACCGCATTTTTCTCGATCAGATGAATTAAAGAACGCCCGTGGGATCAGCGACTTGTCCCGACGGGTTTTTCATGGCTCATATTCTTAGGGTTAAAGCTAGATCCGGAAGGTTTGATTTATGTTTGTAAAATGTGTAATAACAATGTCGAGCGTGTATATGACACGTAGTTTAACAATTTCACAGTCCAATTTATTATACATATTAATGTCGTGACGATTTTATTATGTACTGTTTATGGTGTACATAGAAACGACTTGTAGCAAGTTTTATGGCATAGCGCGGAATAGCAAAAAAGTTCTTCGTAGTAACTAATCTAATGTTAACTGTCTGATGGATGAAAAAATGGTTCAATACTAATAGCGTAACGCTTAAATGTGTATCAATGTTGGTAATTTTTTAATTTATTATTAAAATTTAAATGTATATGTACTTTCTCTAGAAATATACTTCGAGCGGACAAAAATTCTTCGATACCAATACGATGAACAATTTGCATAGATTTTTCTGAGGATAGAACCGTGAAAACTTGTTATAATATTTTGATAGTATTAATTCCACATGAAATATTAAACTGTTTCCGAACAACGTTGAGTATAGTAATTAGTATTTGTGTAGTACACGTAAATTACTATGTTATGATTGGAATTATAATGCTTAAACGTTTACGTTGTTACTTATTTTATCGAGAATGCGGAAAATTCTCTGCAAGACTGTGTGACTATGAGAAGAATGCATGTATACGCTTCGAATCTGCTCTAGAATACAAATCTCCTTTCATGATGTAGCCGTGCGTCGACAGTCATAACAGGACTACTGTACCCAGGGCACATTGTAAATAAGAATGAAGCAGCCACGTTAGTTCAACGTTCGATACACTGTCGCGTATATGTTCAATATCAACGAATAGTATACACTTGGGAAAATATACAAGTTACGATAGCTATGTTTAAAGTTCTGCAGTTTTAACCGATTAGATCGTACGTAGACTACCAATATTTAACACGTAGAAGTGTATAATACTCATTGACGGCTTAAAATATCATTGGACCAGCTTGTAATGTAAGTCTAAAGAAACTGTTGTATAGTAAATTTGAGGATTTAGTAAAGTTGCGTTATACGTGATGCAACTACTTTAAGTATAATTAAACGTACTACTACGAATATAATTGCTATTTTATAAAATACAGGACATTGTAATACGTGAGATTTTATCTAGCGTACAACTACCAATACAGTATCTACGCAGTAACATTTTATATCAGGGCTCGGAATTGTTTACACGCGACGGTCGATTCCGGGCCCTGTTTCATATGAGCGAGTATTGAATGATAAGTATTGCAAAATGAACTGCTAAATGAACATTCTCACTGTTTGCGATAATTAAGGAAATATCTTTTATTTATGAGCACCTTTGTCAAAGAGATAACTATACAGTATTCTTCCTCGAAAAACTATATAAAAACCGATTGTCATATACTTTATGTGTTTCGAAACTGCAATTAGTATCGGATTGTAGAAAAAATCAAACCTTCCGGATGACCTTAATATATCTGTGGGCCAACGCTTTCGGTAGGACCGTGGAACGAATGAAACGAGAACGCAGTGCGCGAATACAATTGCACCATATAGTCAGAAAATGATAACCGCAAGAAAATTTGTCCCGATCTGCGATTCATGTGGGATTCGAAAATCCATCGGAGGCGAGATATTCGCGAAAACAGTTACCGAACATAGGACAAGAAACGCATTCGAATACTCGTACGCAGATCTCACTCGAATGAATATTGGTTGTTCACCCGAGAGGAGGGTGAACGATCGCCCGTCGACGATCATCGTCAGGCAGACGGTGAAAACCAGGGGAAAAAACAAAGACGTAACACAACGATTATGCATTTACACGTGGGCAGAAAGAAGCGTCATGCGGTGCAGCCAAGCGTGCGTTGCTGTTTACCTGCGAACGGCACATCCCCGAAGTATTCCTCGACGTTGTCCGTCGACATGCTCTTATCCGACAGGGACACGCTGGACAACGAGCCGCTGGAGGCGTCCAAACTGCCGCCGGCTGGAAACTGCAGTAAATCCTCGTCGGTTTCTGTTTCCATGTCGCGGGACCTCCGTTTGTATACCTGCCACACGTAAACGCAGTCCAGCAATTTCTTTTCGAGACGGTTCGGTTCGTGTTTTAACCCTAAAACGTGGGCGACGGATTAGCCTTTCCGATCATAATCGAAAAATATCACACTGTTTCAGACTAGAATAGCCGCCTACCCACCAGAGGTAGGCACTCTTTATCGAAATAACTATTCTAAACTTTAACGAAATTGAACAATGCATATTTCATACAAATTTACGTTACTATCTAAACTCTGTATTAAAAAGCGTATAAGATTAGTTTTTAAAAATAGTTCAATAATAGTCCTCGCAAACTTTTTTAACTGCGTCGTGGATCAGCAATTCCGTGGAAATTAATAATATATTTTTCGTTCGCATTTGAAAAACCGCAACTGTGCATTTTTCATCAGCACGACATGTTCATATCACCGAATGGCTGATCAAAAATCACATTTCGCATGACAACGTTTACAACTGGTATAGACGATTCATTCTTCCGCCTCGAGCGGAACGAATACATCCGCGCGCTGTGCAAATAAAGGTGATTCCGACTCGATAAAAATCTATTGGAGCCGATCACTTGATACGATTATATAAAATAAACTGTATAAAATGTAGACCGGACAAATAAATCTCGACCGAAAAATATTTGCCTGAACTTGCAATCCGTAATTTGAAGTGCGCCGCGCGCGCGGCGATATTAAAATTTCAATTTACCCGGTCTATCGAAAATACTTTGTGTGTTATCGTCCGTGACTACAATTTTTCTTCTTGACAAATATTATACGCTGATCCATTAACGGTAATAGCTTTCGACTCGTCTTTTATTTCTCGTAAATACATTTTCGATCGAAAATCCATAAAAAAAGCGTTATCAATCTCTTTCTATGATAATTTTAAAAAAGGTATCCTTTAAATATTTTAAGGGAGTTGTCCCGTGCAAGCGGGTCAAAAAATAAATTTTCAAACGCGTTTCTCTCGAACCATATTTTTTCAACTTACGTAGACAAATAGCACTCGATACTTTTCCAAATTCCTGGATTAGAATCATCCCCTAATATCTATTATCGTTTCGAATCAATTAGCATGGGATCAATGATGAATCGTTTGCTCCAAAAAATGAATTCGAAACGCCCACCTATTTCCGTCCATTTCTACCACGAATTCAAAGTGAAAAGAAAATCCTCTTTTCTGGAAAACGGTGTCCATCGCCTATACTCTTGTTTGCGGTACGGCGTCTTTTAAGGAGAGCAGCTAACGTTTCGTCGAGTCGCGGATCGTCGTAACGCAATTAAAATTTGACGCCAGAGGAGTCGACAGACGGGGTCGGCGTCTCTCTCTCTCTCTCTCTCTCTCGTTCTCTCTCTCTCTCTCTCTTCCTCTCTGCCGGTCTCTCACACGGTGCATCTTGTCTACGTATAACCGGAAACCGTCACTACAAATTCGTAGGTTTCTCCGCGGCTCGGCAAGGAGAACGAGCGTTCACGAGGAGAAGTCAGACAGGCATAGAAGCCCAGGGCTTCATTATTCAAAGGGTGTCGGCGTCTTGCATTCTGCCGCTCTGTTGGATCCGCGGAAGTTGACGGGTGTGACGCAACCATCCGTGAGCAGTCCCCCACCTCCTTCACCCCTCTTTCCACATCATCCTCCAACCTCCAGCTCCTTGTGCTTCCTCACGCCGGCTTCTCGCTGCCTCGCTCTTCCTCTTTTCCTCGACCCCCCCCGGATTTTCCGCGATACCCCCTTGATCCCGTCATCGAATCGCATCTGGCACCTTTCGCGATTTGCGGCGATGTCGAGCGAGCAAACGGTCGCTCCAAAAGACGGTTCGTTTGTCGCGGATACCGAACCGACGCACAGTGCTCCGGATCGGAGAAGATCATGTCATTTAGCTAAACGGTCGACTTTCTCATATCGATTTCTAACAAATTTCTATTGTTCTGTTTGTTGTACTTTTTATTTTCTTCATTACTCCTAAACATATTTAGATGAAATAAAAGCAAATGTGCAAAATTTTAAATGAATTATTAAGGGTTAAAAAATAATTCATTTGTCAGAGGTGGTATTCGGAAAAAACAACCCTCCACCATTAACACCTCTGAACGAGTAGTTTTGGAAACCATGTATAATAATTCCATTAAAGTTGAAGGGCAACATAAACTCTATTGAAACGAATAATACGTCCAAGCTTACACACAGCGAATGGATTCACGGATCCTCTTTTACCTTTGAGTAGCAAACGGATCTTTAGAACAGGATAGATGGATTCGTCAACAAACAGTGAATGTCCTCATCGCTTAAACAGGGCCTTTATCATCTCAACGTAGCAGGAGATGACTAAATTGTGCTGGAATATCGTTCGTCTCTCGACCCTGTTAATGTGATTTTCGTAGTTCAATCGGAACAGAGGTTGACTCGTTATCGGTAGTCGCGACCCCGTCGTTTGCCAATTACTGTCCCGCCAGCTTACTAGAACCATATATGTATGTACACCAGCATTCGACGAAATTGCAAATCGCCGATTCCTCTGTCCGCACGAAACGATAACGCGTACAGCAACGTCTCGATATATGTGAAAACTTTGGAACCGAAATGTCACTTAAATCTTTTTGTTTTTATGCAAACTGTCAACTGGCCGACTGTGCCAACACGCGTCTAGGTCGCTCTCCTATTTTTGCAAAGGAAAATGTTGCTTCGAATGAACTCAAGAACCTTAAATTTCCGGATATCGAAGGAATTTTGCGACAGCCTGTAGATGGCAACCCTACCTGCGAGTGAAAACGAATTCGTTTCTGATTTCGCCGGTGGTCCCGACTCTACCGGTCCAGAAAACGGTGTGGTTCGTCTGCGCAAACATATAAAGGTCAAAGACTGGCAAACGGCATATGTACAAGATATCGTATCCGGCATCCACGAATCTGCGAGGCACTAACTACTCGATGCGGTCGTCGAGACGCGAGGCAAGACGAGGCGGCGCGTTCTCCGAAACGGCTGCGCCCGCACACACGGCGCGATGCGGCGCCCGAAAGCCTCTTGCCATCATCCGGCTCCTCGTTCCTAGGATATATTCACTGTGTGATATTTCGTGAAGCGTGTATAACCGCTGAAAGACACGGATTTCGAACGCATACACCAGCCACCGGAAAGGAGCCCGGCGAGAGGGAGGGCGGAGAGGTCTAGGGAAAGGCACGGAGGAACGACGAGACGGATAAAGAGAGCAGAAGATAGGGATATATAGGAGAAATAGAAGCGAGTGCGGTGTGTGTTATGGATATCTATTCGCAGCGGATGGGAAGTGAACGCAGTCAGTCTCACAGCAGAGCGATCACAGGATGACGCGGCAAACGGCGGGAAACGAGCGATATACAGACTGCAACGTGAGAGAGAGAGAGAGAGAGAGGGGAGGGATGAGAGAAAGAGAGACGAAGGGAGCCTGGCTCCTTGCAAATCGCATCACAGATCAAACACGGCTTGTATATTAAACGTAACCTGCTAAGGCGTCCTACAGACTGCTTATCTACTGTCCAACCCTCAGGATCGAGCCACAGCTGTAACGACGACTTCGACGCAGCTTCTGCCCCTCGACTTTTCGGCCAGCGATCAGCTGCGACCACGGGTACATCCGAAACGCTCGATCACGCCGGCCGATAAACGTTTCGGAACGCGTTAGCACACTCGAAACGAACATTCCGGACCAGTACTTTCGCGACCCGACCAGTCAGCCGCTACCGTTTGACGTCTCGACATGTGATACCAACGCGCACACACGCACCCGTCCGCCGCTAAGGAGCAGCCGAGGATGCGAAATTGAACGCCTGCGTTCGCACGCCTCGCTGGATGCCGTGTGACGAATCATGTAGACGCTTCCGTGCGTCAGCCGCTTAAAACCAGCCATGGAGTCTCTCTGATCGTGTAGCGTATGAGCCGCAGCGAGATACGATTGGAAAGCTAAATGTCTCGACGATAGCTGCGTTAGAGCCTTTTCACAGGGAGCCACAAACGAGTCTAGCCACGTTCGCACGTATGAGATACACGGAAAAAAGTGATGGATAGAGAAACGTTTCGTTTTCGACCGTATATCTTGTAAATCTATGTATAAAATAACAAATACTTTAGTAGCAAATTCTACGGACCCTGCGCTTCTGACGGCCCCGCGTTTGCAGCAGGACCTAGACTGCGGATCTCTATGCAAAATAAAAATTTCCTACACCGATTGGAATAAATAGAAACTAAAATTGAATGTTACTTCTTCCTGTAATGATCTTAATAGAGGAGAAATTATATATTAACATGTTCAATTTAAAACAATTTTCAACAACTTCGATTTTTACCACGTTTTATATACTTAATTTTGCTATAAATGTATAAAAAAAAAAGATCCGCTGTCTACTCATCACTGTCCTAAAGTATTGTCGCGAAGTGTATGTTCTGTCGCGAGTTGTTCCAGAGTTTGGAAACTTACCTGACTCAACGGGCGAATCCGCTCGTGAATAGATTTCTCCGCCTGCATGGCCGACGGGGGTGGGTGATCCGGGGTTGGTGGCTGTGCGTAATGCGTGGGACTGGTCGGTAGCATCATTTGTACTCGTTTTAGGCGCTTGTCCGTCGCCTCGCGGCCCTCGTTCGCCGACTCATCGTTCGTGTCCCGTTTCTCATCGAGCAGGCTCTCCTGCGATGATTTTAGCGTGAGGAAAGCGTTCGACACGAACGTCTGCTCCTGGATGGCCGAGTCGGCCTCGCTGCACGGCGATTTGTCTCCGCACGTGCTCCCGTCAGCCTCGTAGTTCTCGAACGCGTGCCTACGTAACTTCCGCCGCGGGTTCAGCGTCTTGATCGGCCGGTTCTCGTAGATCGAGGTGATCGCAACCGGCTCCACGTTGTTGTCGCGCCTCTCCTCACCGTCTGGGACCCGGGACTTCATCTCGACGTATTGGTCCACGCTCCTCGTCACGTGGCGCAACTGCTCCCGACGTTTCTGCAATTGTTCGAAGTCGATGTGGCTGCGAGCACCGCTCCGCGCCATGAACAAGTACTCGTAGTTGCTCGGCCCCAGCGTGCAATCCGCGGACAATGACATCTGGGTCTGTAAGTGCGTCGGCGACACGGACAGGTTGCGTCTTGGCGGCTTCTTCGGAGGTGTTGGCTGCAAGGTGAACAATCCAGATTACGTTGTTTACAAGAGGTGTTTGCGAGAACACGAAAATTTCCGGTATATTCCGCGACAAAACGTGTTTTATTAACTTCCCGATTCTATAGGGAAGTTATTGTAATTTATTTAATATAATTCGCGCGTAATAAAGTAATGCGTTTTAGTGGTAGATATATACTTTAACTGAAAAATACAACCTATCAGTGTAAAAAATTGAAAGAAATAGTATTAATAACTTTATCAAAGAGTTGAAAGCGACGTTAAATAAATATATACATATAAAAGAAACAGTCTTACAATGAATAATCAATTCTTTTCGCGGTACTGTCCGATAGCATCGCGTTCTTAGATGTTAATATTCCGTAGCAGTTTTCACGCGACAGCTTGAAAGTAAAGCACAACGGACATCGTAATACCGGGCCAATTAAGCCACGATCGATTTGTCCACGTTAACGAACTGTAAGGCGTGCGGATGTTATACGGTACAGTTATTCGTTCAAAAAAAGGGAACAGTCACCAATTGCAAGGAGAAAAAGCGAGCACGTAAGAACAGATTGTTCATCGAGCAAATCATGAACTTAATAATGAGGCGGAGACCCATAATTCTCGTTAAAATATCAGATTCGAAAAAGAATTCAAAAGTATAGAAATTAAAGAGATACACTAGACGAGTTACATTATGAAGTATAAGTATTTTTCGTGGCTCGAGTTACATTATGGTTGAAATGCTGTATTATCGATACGTGCGAGAGAAAGAATGAATTTGTTCGATATGTTACAGTAGAATAGCCTGTTAACGCATAGACATAATGAAATGTGACGAGGAAATGGGCTAAAAAAGGGGAAGCATAAAAAGCTTCCCTCTGTACGGTTGTGCCTTGGTGACCCCGTGCGATCCTCGATCGGGATCGAGGATTCAAAAGTAAAGGGAACTCGTTCTTACCGAGACTTTATTGTTAGAGGCGGGGCTGTGGAGAGAACTGGACAAGGGTGCCATTGGCAAGTAAATCCCGGCGGCGCTGGAATCGTTGGGCAAACAACGCCGGTCCCGTGGGCTCGGTCCACCGACGCTCGAGGACGAGGAAACGCTCAATTGGTCCGACTCCCTGCCACCCCCGTATCCCGTGGGTAATGTCAAGGACAGATCCTCCGACACGAAGCTACCCTCCATTGTTCCTCGAGGTACCGGTGGCGTTTGGTACAATCCGCTGTCGGAACCCCTGCGCAACCAAACTGAACGTCTCAACGGGACCGATTCACGATTAACTCGCTAATGACTCGCTCGATCGAGCTCCTCTCTTCTCTTCACTTTCGATAATGTGTGCAATCGAGAAATAGTACCGCTTTCGCCGTGATACACCGTGCCGGTGTCCCTTAACAAACGGAGGGCCGATAAAATGTTAGGACGCCCTCTAATTTTATTCCTTTTCATGTTTTAAGTAAGTCTGTAAAATATTAGCCTAATCGGATTATTCTACAATCTGTCTCTAGAAGCTTAAAGTTAGGATATTCTGTAAAACTGCCTACGATAGATAAGTATCACAATAACAGAATATAATCACTTCTCGTAAAATGCTTTATTGTTTGCAAAAATATTTCTTTCTTTGTGATTCATACGTCGTTCAAGAAACAACAGGTTTCATTGGTTGCTTCGACAGAAAAGTGAGAGGAGGACAAATGGAACGGTTCCAAAGTAAACAGATCGAAAGCGTTACTATAGTACATACAATGTGAAATGTCTGTATGCCTTTACCGTGTGGTGTCGCGCTGTGCTAATGAAATTCTGTTGGTTGTAGTGTTTTGTGGTTTGTCGTCGGGAGTTTGATCGGAACTTTCGAGAGTATTTATCGAGTTGAGAGTGTCGGACATGGACATAAAGACGCTGTCGAAGACGGAACTGGGGTCGGAGTCCTCTGTCTGCTGGAGGGTCCTCCGTACTCCGTTCACTGGTCCCCCAATCTGCTCGTCTTCACTGAAATCCGCAATCCATCGAGTGTCGTCAGATTCGAGTGCGGTTTCTAAGAATTGATCTACCATCGCATACTGAAAGCGAAGCAGCGCAACTGGCATTCATTTGCCGAAGCTAACGCAGCGTGGAACAGTGCGCCATTTGCAGAGACTGTTGTGTTTCGTGTCGTTCAAATGCAATAACAACGGTAAATTGGTTCCTTTTGTCGGTCTCCGGACAAACGACTAGCATTAATTATAGTGGAAACGTGAGTTGTTTCTACTTTTGAAACTCGGTTTCACGTTTCAAAATAACTCGAACCTTTCAATATTCGTCGAAGCTACCTAATCGATTGATCAAGAAGCCTCCTCGAATTTTGTTATGTTAACTAAGGCACGTGTCTCAATTTATCTCAATTTATATAGAAACCTTTCACAACATTTTTTATGAAAATCGAAAGTACATATATTGCAGAGTTATGAAAAATACAAGTTAACATCGCGTAACAAAGTGCTTATAGCTTTAACCTGAAGAGCGCCGTAATCGAAATGTTAATCAACCGTTCGAATCGTCAGCGATAGCCGAACGATCAGCGCGAAAAGAGGCAGATTGTCCCCTGAACAGTCGATCACACGGCGGGTTTCATGCTGCAACCGTACCGATAACATAATAGTCGACCGAACGAAGCGTAAGGACTCATTGGTCAGACAGCAGCGGAAGAATAGCACTCCGGTACCATCATCGTTACCCCCCAACAATGCGTAACTCGTAACAGAAGACGTCCGCGACGGCGACGGTGCCGACGTTTTAATGAGGCCATGTAGCCGAGGTCGGAGGCGAGCGGTCGAAACAGAAAGAGAAGACGACGAAGACGGGGCAGAGGAGAAAGAGAAAAACAGAAGGAGGAAGAGGAGGAGGAGGAGGAGGTGGTGGTGGAGGAGTGAAGCGGCAGCAAGCGAAGGTAGAGGTGAACAAGAATCCGGCGGACCGCGGCTGGAGGCCATGCCCATAGGACGAGGGAGAGAGCAATGGTTATTAGTTTTATGCTGAGACGGGCTAACATTTACATTGTTTAACGTGATGGATTCATCTCGAGGCGGTCCAGAACCACGGCTACCGACGTCAAACATTGATGGTGGAGGTGCGGAGAGCACTGGTACCTTTCTCTCCGGTCTCTCTCCCGCTCGCTACCACGTCCACTCGATCCGTCTACCTCCGGCTTGTTCTTTCTCTCTCACCCTGTCCCTTTTTCCCTGTGTCAGTCTTTTGCTCGCCCAACGTCCTCTTTCTCTGTCTGGCCGGAACAACCAGTAGCGCTTAACAGCTAGCGGTAGCGCTGGCAGAAGGAGAGTAAGGTAGAGAGATAGACGTAGAGAGAGAGAGAGAGAGAGAGAGAGAGAGAAAGAGGGAAAGAAAAAGAGAGAGGGTACCAATGGGGTGATGCGGCGGGGGTGACCCAGGGGTGAACGAGGCGGTCGGACCCACCATCGCCTACCTACATCAGGAAAATTAAACCAAGCCAAGCGGTGCTTAACGCGCTGGAGCTACACGCGGCCGCGCCACCTCCTCCACCTCCACTCTCAGCATCCCTTTTCGGTCCGAGAGAAACCTTTTCTTCCTCCGCCTCTGCCCAGCGCACCCGACTCGGCGGGTACACCGCGCCGGCATCGGTACTAACGGGTACCACTGCTAACCATCATTCGAGCACTCGCACTCGCGCTCCCACTCGCCACTCTCCGCTCATTCACTCCGTGTACCTGCCGGTCCACGTCTATGCTTTTGTTTACCCAACATCTCCTATATTAAAGCTGCCACGGTTATGCGCTCATCTATACTAGCCGTATGTATAATGCATATGCGGTACGTATGTATTAGGTGTGTATGTGTGTGCATGTGTACATCTATACATATATGCTTATATACATGCATATACATGTATATATACATATACTTTATCTTTCTAGAAAATATTACCGGCCTCCGCTCTTATCCGATGCACTGACGCGATATCCTTTTCTCAACGAAGATGACGCCGGGTGAGCACAAATACGCCAACCCCGTTGGGCACGATCGCTTTTTTCTCTGTCTCTCTCTCGCTCTCTCTCTCTTTCTCTTTCAACCCTGTTTCTTTTTTTCGTATGTTCGTTTCGTTTTGTTCCTTCGAAGTTCGTACAACCGTTGCACATAATACTCGGCCGCGGTGCACCCGATGCGTCATCGTCGTCGTCGTCATCGTCATCGTCGTCGGCCTCGTCGAAGAGTATCGCGATTGGTCGTTGGCGAACGCTGTCGTTCTTTTGTGTGATTAGTAGGCACAGTTTTTATTTTCTGGTCTGTTGTTCCCCTGTCCTTTTTCCTGAGGCAGTGAAACATGGCCGATCATCGACGCTCCGGTTCATTTCTAAGTGGTGTCTATTGGTGTGGGGCTCATCGCGACCGACTGAGACACTAGGTTTTATCGTGGCTCTACCATCCTTGGCAGAAATTATGCCACCAAACGAATCAAGTGACTATCATTCTATCGCTAATTGTGCCACGATACGATCAATTTTTTTGATACACAAAATTATTAATAAAACATGTTTACAGTATCTTCGAACAGTTGAAAAGAGAAATTCAACCATTTTTTATATATGAAATTATAATTTTCAGAAAACAGTTTGTAAATACATACATCTCATTGTATGGTATTTACGTAATGTTTGGTAAGAAGTGGTAGCTTCATATCTTAAACCAGAAAGACGTGATAGCCATTTTCCGTACAGCCATTTCTGCAGAACATCGTTTGCAGTACCAGATATATCGCTGTGAATTTTTATCTAACACACATTTCTTTTTACTTCGACATTAGATTACTCCTTGTCGAACCCGTTCACAGATATTTTAACTTAAATATAATGATTTTTATATAGATCTTCCGCTTCTATTAGTTGTAAACAAATTTTTATATATACTGCGGAAATAAAGAACATGTTCGAGGTACGCCAACTGCGCGAAGAGAGTCGCACCGCTTCGCGGACAACATGTAGCAGGAGTGAGCCGGTTAGCACGCAAGATCACACATAAAAAAAAGGAGTTTACGACCTGGGAAAAGGAGCACAGCAAGCGAAAACGCGCGCGCGTAGGCAGAACGAAAGTTAGGGGAGAAAATGGATACTCACAAAGACATGACGGAAGTACCGGAAACGCGTCGATCGTCGTCTCGAGGCTTATGATAGAACTGCCATTGAGTGGGCGACGTCCCTTCCGCCGGTGAGAGATCATCCCCTGGCCGGACGTTCTCGTAAGGGCTGCCCAACGAGTCACCACCCTGGACCGGAATAGGTGGCAAGTTTTCACTGTCGGCATCGCTCTCCACGCCAGAGGAAGACCTATGCCCTGTCGACAGCCCGTTATTCGCAACTGTTAATCATTTAGAAATCATACTGGGGTGTCACTGATCTGGTAGTACCAGTCGCAGCGAGATCAATCTATTCCTCGTCTAACGGGACCCTAACCCTCATACGCTTCTCAAAAATAACTGCACAAAAGAGACTAGAACAACAATTCATCCGTTTCTATTTTATACGTTAAATCAACACATTACGGTTCATTTATAGCGTCACATTTTAAAGAAATACATCTCACGATGTATTTCTCACTGAGGAACATACGAGGGTTAACACTAACGTAGTAGGGGGATGTAGGGACAGCGAGACGTGATCACCGCATCGCTCTGTATAATGTAGACCTTCTGTAGATCTTTGTATATCATATGACAGCCTGTATTCAGACAAATTCATTTGCATACGACACAATGATCTTCAAGATGATCAATGCATATGCTCGCGTTATTTTGCTTTTTATGTCATTTATATCTCTGTATAAATATTACGCAAGAAATACTCAAAATGTTTCCTCCATATTTAGTCTTGTATGATCTTGAAGATTACTGTGTCGTGTTCGTACAATGTACGAACAATATATAGCGTTCCATTTAAACAAACGAACCTATTAAGTGTGACTGCATCAAGATTGCATCAAAATGTGACTGATACAGTGGTTACATTACATTATTCTCGTCACAGCACAAAGTGTCCAGATCTACAGATATATATTACGGCTCTCACGTAGGAATACATAGCATCAAGTAGAATTGGCATCGATTCTGTTGCGTTCTGCCTTGAAGAACTCTTCGGTATTAATTACATTTAATTGCGAACGCACTTTTTATCACTGCAATGATGTCCTGTGTGGCGTGCGGTGTAAATTGGCCCAAAAGATCCAGGACCGTATTCTGCCTTGAGTCCCGGATGCCCAAATCAACCCCTCTGTCGAGTAGAGCCCGCACCACTTCCATCTTTCCGCAGAGCGCCGCCTCGTGCATTGCGGTTCCCGCAGACGTCCGTGTATTTACGTCGACGCCTGCAGCAAGCAACACTTCTACAACGGCTCTGAAACGAGAAAAAACAAACGATTTTCACGTGGCATTATGTCTGCTATTTTATTTTCATTTCATCTGTATTTGTTCGCCACCATCTCATTTACCCAGCACTGCTTGCTAGAGAAATACAGGATCCTTTCGAAATCGCGACGTACTTAATTGTGTATGATAAATTTCATTCTAGAATATATTGTATATTATGAAACATGACTTGAACCGAGTGTATATTGCCGCAATTGAAAAGCACGCAATCGATTGCGTCTGGCGATTTCTGGTGGAAAGCCAGAATCGGTTTTAAATAAAGATTCTCGCACGGTAAGTTTTGAAACGAAAGGAGAAGGGGAACACGTGGACCGCAAAGAGCAATCAAACATTCTCGATCTACAATACGACAACTGATGAAGAAAATTCATCTGCGAGCCAGAATAGGTATCGCGGAATATCTGTTCGCTAACTTGGAGCCGGCCAGGCCGCTCGTCAGTGTAACAGAATCGGAGTCGGCTGAAAGTGGCCAGGTTGCCGTTTGCATTTCCCATTTCGGCTGATAGGGTGCGCGAAGCCCCAGGTTTCGTTTTGTATCTGTCTGGTAGCCGTGCACCGACTGCAGTGACCGCAGCCATCCGTCGCATATAGGATTCGTGGCTGAGAATCGGATTCACGTGCACCTATGTTGTTATTACCGTGCCATAGGGGTATTTGTATACTGGCTTACCAAGAGCACCGATATTGAATCCGATAATAGACATTACTCCAGTCCCGTTCCCAATCCCTTCCCGTCCCGGCCCGAGCGCCCGAGCCCCCCCCCCCCCGGGTCTCTTTCTCTCCTTTGGCGCGCAGCGCGTCCCCGCATTCGGCCGATCCGCCAAATATCGTGGCGAACGCGTGAAATGCGTGCGTGAACGCAATCATCGTAGTGTGTGCATCGGTACGCAACCGTGTCCCACCGCGTTCCGTGTGTACACTTCGGACCGTGCACTCGGCTCTCACGCAGCACACAGACGAACACGGCCCGACCCGGTCTGCCCAGCTCGGCCCGACCCGTTCCAACTACATACACCGAAAACGAAAGCGTACGCGATCAAGTTCTGCGCACCGGCCACCGTCGTACTAGTCTCGCGCCTATCCAAACATTCAAAATACTCGCACCTACACGCACGCACAAGCGTGCGATTCACCCGCGCATGCACCACAGCCCGCCACTCTGTTGGACCCTTTCGAACCTAATCAACGAGATGAGAGCTGATCGAATTGCGCGACACTTATTGCATTACGCGACGCGGCCGTCAATTTTTTTTTCCATCGGACCACGGCCTTCGAGCTTTTTGCTTTTCTTTTTCGCCTTTCATTTTTGTTGTAGAATGCTGTTTGGTGTCGACGTCGAATCAAGAAATTGATGTTTCCGTGCCGAGTTTCTGCTGACGCCGGGATATTGATTCTAATTTCCTTGGCACGATTTTGGCGCTGTTTGCGCGCGGATGTTGCGTCGCTGACAAGAAAATTTGGAATTGCAATCGTAGTTGCCTTCAATCTTGTTTCGTCACTGGTTTGCAATAGGTAGACAGCGTGGTTAAGATTTTATCAAGTCGATCCTCGAGTTGAGGATCAAGTCGATCCTCATAATGGACAGACAGTCCGACGGGCTACCATGAAACCGCTGAAACAAAGTTCGGCGGACGCGTCGACATGACAGTAGTTCGGCAAAGACCTCGACTCCCTTATTATTGACGCATCTGTGAATAGTTCTCCGCGAGTCACGCGAGGCGACAAATGGCGAGCGTGCATCGTCGAGCGGCAAACACCGAGCAGCAAACACCGAGCGTACACACTCGGAGACCACGCACGATCCGTATCCGCGTGTAAACGCGCGGCGAGCTGGATGTTTCCACGCGTGCTCACTGCAGCCCCCGCGTTTATCAACGACGACGGAGAACAGAGAGACAGAGGAGAGGCAGGGGAGGATGGGTCGGCTGTTTAACCAAAATTCGCTGGATAAAACGTGGGCGCGTTGCCTCGATCGACGAGGAGGCCGGGAATGCGGGATGGAGATCGAGCGGATCGAGCGAGGACCGCGTCACCAGCGACAGAAAATGCATCCATCGGACTGTATATCGCGACGCGATCGCATTATAAGCGGCGAGCGCCAGTTAAAGCGATTACCGGCTGCGAAGCTGCATAGAAAAACCGACGTTATACCCGATTACAATGTGACTGCCGTTTCGCGGGGATGCACGATCGCCGAACGATTTTCTATCCGGCCGTTTCGAGAGCCCTCGTTACCCAACCCCCCATATATACCCCCAGTAACCCCCCTGTCCACTGTATCCTCACGCGACTCGTCCGACAACGTCGATTATTTTAAAGGCTTACCAACCGGATTATGGACGTGACGCCGCGATGTTGAATGAGAACGAATTGGCCGAGCAAAACGTTAAATACAATTCCGATTCGCAGCTACGCGAGGACAGTGGCAACTAATACCGGAGGGATGAAAATTTGGGGCATTTTAGGGGAACGAAGCCGCTGTTCGCTTCGATATACGATTCTAGGAAGGGAATCAAATAACTGCCCGTTCTGTTACAACACATGCTTGTCTCACGGAAATACGTAACTGCACGATGAGTTCTGGTTTTGTTTTGTCGATTAACCCTTGGACGCTAGAAGACAAGACAAGGAGTGGACAAGATCCGAAGACATAATAATGAGCACTGGAGTAATGCGAATAACGGGTCACAGTGTTTATCATTCTTTGGTCCTGTAGGAGGTGGATATGATCTCAATGTTGAATTCTGGACTGTTGGGTCGAATCCAGTTATGCAATCATCAATTCGCATAAGAACGAAGGAACGATAGCGAGTGATTTGTCCAACCGATTTAAAGAAATAAAGTCTCACTGTGCTTTTATCAGTGTACATATTTTTACTAATTGGAGCGAGCTATGATTGTACGAGGAACCGCAGTCTACTCACAACGCGATAAAGCAATATAATCGCGCGTGGTCAATATTCAATCTGTTGAATCATTTTCACGATCACTGTGACAAATACAACGAAAACATATTTGATGTTCGCTGTCATTGTAACGGTTGCCCCTCGGTTGGGCTGTTCGGTAAATAACTGTTTAAAGAATCATAATAACAGAATGCATAAAAAAATGTGTATATAAAAGCGAACGCGAAAATCTGGCCGAAAGAATTGTTTTATAACAGGCAACGAAATTCATTCCCGTTATTTAATTGCACACCGCCAGCGCAACCGATTATCCAGTTAATCTTGCATCATCCAATTGAACGGTTCAATTAATCAAATAACAAAGATTCTGGATATTTTTGCCGTGCCATGTAACCATCGCCGATTATTTGTGTAAATACTAGTAAATCGAACGGGCGGAACGAGCTCACTGCGATATTTGTCGAAATTCTTTTCATCCGCCACGAAATATCTCTTTTGTTATCATAGGGAAGCTTGTTTTATCGCTCGTATCGATCTACCAATCGTTCATGCAACGCCGAATTGTGTTTCATTCTCTCGAAATAAATTTCAAAACGCTCGCTTTGCTAAACACAATTCGCCTGTCACACCGTCCATGTGTCCTCAGCTTATTAAACACGGTACACGCGAATGTGAAATTGAAAACAAGGTAGGAAACGAGTCTAAACGAATTCGTCTCTTTGATTGAATGCAGAAATCAAATTCAACGTTAGCAAAATGTACCTTTGTAAAACTGTTGCGGGGTAAATTCGATAATTAATAATTCGATAAAATTCGATTTCAAGATTTGACGCATACAACGACAACGACAACGACAACGATAGCTAACAGAAGCGCGGTAATAACGATCGGCAAGCTGGAAGCTAACGGTGATCCTTGACGTGGTTGAAAAGAAATCCGTTAAAGGAGCCGGATATATCTGCAGCGCGGTGCGTTTATCAGGCGACAGAACACTTTCAGGCATGAAAGGGTATTAAACATTCCGGGACGGTCCGAGCAATCGCGATTCGGCTAGCTCGTGAGAGCCTGATCTAGGTCGGTACGTTTCAGAGGTAATGATTAATACGATCCTCGTAATCGAGTGGCGGTCAGCAATCCGCACGGATGGACAGAGCTGTTGACGGTACAATGCGATCGAATGCATTCGCTGAGGCTCAGCGAGGAATGAGAGGGCGATCGGCAGGATGGTAATATAGGACGTGTAACCAGGAGAGGGTTGCGACGGATCATGCCAGCCGGAGGACGTACATATCGTATTCGACGGAATTACGCAACGCGGTGCTCTCTGATTGGCTCTAATGGGCAACGCTGCAAATGGCTCGACGTCGTTATGGCTAGCTGAAACGAGTCCATTGTTGTTTATGTGATACAATGCTAGGGCCGCGTTACTCGGTACTTAGCACTAACGGTTCCCGGGAAGAAGCGACCGATGATTCCTCAGACACAGGGCAAAGGGAGTGGTCGTCTTGGTTCGGCGAAGTTGCCGGTCATCAAGCTTCTAATCATCTGTTAAAACCGCCACACACTTTTACTTCGGTAATTATTAGACTGCAGATCTTTATGCAAAATAAAAAATGTTCGCATTGATTGCAGAACACAGGAGCCAAATAAACATTGCATTCTTCTTTTAATTATCCTATTAAGCTGAAATTAATACATTGATGTCCTTAAACAGTTTTAACATGACCGCTGCTTTAAATTGCACGTGCACATTTTTCTTATAAATGCATAAAATCCGCAGTCTAGTAATCATGGATAAATAATGCAAGACGAAACACGGTTGAACGCACTCATGCTACGTTTAGTACATATACAGATATCCGTCGTCACATCATTGCGGAAAGTAATATGTATTGTAACATGAAGTAGGAATCTTCAGAATGAAATTGTAAAACCTGTCATTTTCACCGGCGTGGTAGATCTAGTGTAAATACTGAAGGAATATTATAGAAGGGGTAGGATAAAAGCCGCTAAAACTTTCTTTCGGTCGCGTACCTCAAACACAAATTAATCGTGCGATTCGTGTACGCGCTCGGAAGCCGAGTGTACACGAGTTCGGCAGGGTTCCGCGAATCATGAATAATCTAACAGCGATCCTGATCTGCAATGCAATATAAAATAGATTTCATGGACACCGGCTGCAAACGCGTGGGCCGCCACCCCCGAATGTTGATCGAACGCGATGCACGATCATCGGTTCAGCTTGATTAAATAAAGAGAGAACGCGGAGCTGTTGAGCGGTATCGACTAGTTATTGAACACCGTATAATCGAAATCATGGGTTAAGATAGACTAGACGGAATAATCAATGGAATCACAAACAAACTCAGCGACTATATAAACGAGGTGAAACAGAACCTTAAGCTACGTCTACGCTGAAGCAACAACAAGCAACTTTTAGTTGATGTTTCATGTACCTCGAAGAAGTCGCTGCTTTCAACGAATAAAAGACGAAGAAGAAGGCAACAATAGTGGACACAGCATTACTCGTAAATTAAATATGTAACTAAAACTACAAGTTCTACAGGGGGTTCGAAAAATGATGCACGTCCTCGACTAGACCGATTCCTGAGGTTATTTAGTTATTTATAAGGTTATTTCCCCTCTTATCCTGAGGGGAAACAACTGATTTGCATGTCGGATATCGAAAACGCCTTATTACGATAAATTACAATAACGAAATGCAGAAATAATTATATAGTGTAAAGAATTAAAAAGAAAAGAAGAAAAAAACTTATTTGCACACCTAATATACATCTGAAGAAAACAAGACGAAATCGAGAGGGAATACGGAACGTAACAAGTCTCAATCTTATTCAATTGAAAAGACCTCTACGCTACTCCAGATCAGAGAGGAAGTAGTAGAATTATTTCGGTTCATAGTTCGTTGATCGTAGACTTACCTGTGGCCATTTCGCGAAGCCAAATGCAGTGGAGTATGAGGAAAAATCACTGACGAGGAAGAGTTGCGAAGAGGTGCGATCAGCTCCGGATACGTGCTAACGAGTAATTGCACGGTTTCCAGTCTACAAAAGATAATTAACGTTACTGGGGGAGTGTAGAGCCAATTAGCAATCGTCATCGACCGAATTATGCGGATAGTATTAAGTAGCAACTAACAAGGCGAGAGTTTTATTGTTTTCGGCCGTTTGTCGCGCAAACAGAGACAAAAATCTCAACTAAGTTTCAATTTGAATTTTTAAAAAGGGGAGGTGGGGGGGGGGGGTCGGGAAAAATGGCACGTGCAATTTACCTGCCATATTGTGCGGCGAGATCGAGTGCAGATTCTCCCCGGCTGTTGCGGATACTGGGGTCGCATCCGTATTGCAACAGCTGTGCCACCACTTCCGTGTGCCCATACTGTGCTGCACAGTGCAACGCTGTCTCGTTGTCCTTCGTCTGCGATCATACAAAGCCGGTATTCCGAGTTAACAAATTACTTGCTCTCTACTACGCAGCATTGGCAACTGTCGAATTACACTGAAAATACCATCGGGCCACGCAAACAATTCTTTGACCCGATCGAATCATTATTCAATCGGAAAACACAAGCAGCTCCATAATCTTAAACATTCGTTTGTATTACATTGTTTAACAAATTTCAACTTTTTTTCGTATTTACAAATAACTGTTGGGTGCTCTTAATTTTTCTCCTACACGCACAGTTTTTCAGAACTGTATTTATAAATAAAAAAGCAATACTGAAGCTTTATTCTTCAGACCGTTAACTATGTGAGACAGTAAAAATTTTACAGCTTACGCAAAATTTTGAGACCGACTTTTTTCTGACTATTCGGACCAAGAACCCGAATGATTGAACGTATATTAGTTAATATGGTGTATGTATTATTTTAATTAAAGAAGAAAAGAAAAGGCATAAATTCACTGACCGTAAGATTCACTTTGGGTACCGAAGGTCCTTGGGTAAGAATTAACCGCACGATTTCAGCGTCGCCCGCCCAAGCTGCCAAGTGAAGCGGCGAAGAGCCTTTAGCGTCGACGACGTTAGTGGAAGCCTCATATTGGAGCAATAACTTTACCACCTCCCTGAGGATAAAAGCGTTTCCTTGAATACAGCGAGAATGTGGTTGACATCGATTAATAGGCGATCGAAGGGAATATTAATGAGAACCGCGACGAGAAGAACTCAACACGGTCATCGAGTTCTACGGGAAACTATCGTTTCATAAAGTAAGAATGATCAAGTAAATGGATTTGAATGAAGACAGGGACTTCGATCGGAACCGAATCGAGACGTACTTGTGACCATTCAAAGCTGCGTGGTGAAGGGCGGAGTATCCACTGGCGTCTTGCACGTTAGCCCCCGGACCCCGCCGTAAGCTGCAAAACAAAGTAAAATATCGTTATAATCACAAAAATAAATTAATTTTAGTAGCAACTCTTAGTTGAGTTTTTCGCTAGACAGTGAATGGATTTTAAAGTCGCTACTTTCGCGAGTATGTCCACCCTTTCATTGCCAACCAGACACTGTGAGATGGTATCCATATGAACTTAATATAGTTTTGATTATTGTTGTTACATAAAAAAGTAAATTATTTATTGTTAATTTCAAGAAGATGGTAATTAGTAGCGTAACTAGTAACGAAAGGTTCGAGCCGACCCGATTGCAGGGTCGCCGGTAAAGATCATGTAGGCCAGCAGCAGCCGAGGTCCATTTCCGCAATTAGGAATTCATGTTTACCGCTGGTAACAAATAGCCGATAGCTATATTGGCTCGCGGAGGCAAAGAATCGCGAGCAACGCGCAGCATCGGCGCCGCGCAGACGATTCGGTCGCACAATGGGCCCCGCGGACAGGAGAACAGGGAACAGGTTCACTAATGAAGCTTCCTGCATCCAACACGTGTTCTCATTACGCGCCTTTGTCGCGTATAGAGATAAACGTTCCATGCGCATCTACCCCGAAAAAAAACAATGCGTACAAGCTCCGCATTGCAGAAGATGTGCGCGACACCTTTCTTAGATCTAGACAAACTGTTCAGATGTCTAGACTCAAGGTCAGACATGTAGATAGAGTTCTCCAAGTGTCGGATATATATATATATATATATATATATATATATATATATATATATATCCGTGTGCTATGCAGGGTCACTTATGACCCGTCGCGGTAGTGGCAGTGTCCCAAACTTAGGAAATTGAAGGGAACGCAGTTATCATCTCTCTCTGTCATTACCAGTTTAGTCACGTGACATTGTAACACATACTAACACTTTCTAGAAATCATTTCCCTTACGTTTATAATTTTGTTGTGCTATAAAAACATTATCAATATATTTTTATTTGTTTTTATTATACAATTATATTGCGTGGCAAAGTCACCGCGTCTGTGAAAACAAATTCTTTAGCAGCAAACGATAATAAAAATAATAAAGGCAGTGAAATTGAAGATTATTCAACTCGTACAGTGTTTTGTGAAATTGTTTCTGCATTTCTGTGACGAGATTCTGGGAAAAGGTGTCTGCGGATGTGCATTTGGAAATTGAGGAAACCGTAGGTGGGTTGCAAATGGAGTCGTAATTGTATCATTACCGTCGTTTGCATGTATCGTTGTGTTACCAGGAACTCGCAATTAACGCGTCAAAACAATACCGTTGAAGATACGCCTACTATAACCCCGCTAATGTTAAAATTTACATAACTTAACGAGCTGGTCAAAAATCCTGCGTCCTGTCGGATAAATCCAAGTGGTCTTTTCATGAACAAAGTCTACCTTTTAACAACCCGCATTGCATTTTACATTCTGCTCTTAGATTATATTATCTTTTGCATAATACTGATACTTATTATAATAAGCATTTTACAATGACATTTTATAACGATACATTAGATTTAAGAAGCACTAAAACTGCGACTATATTAAATTATTTTATACACAGAGAAAAGGTTCATACTCTTAAATCCGTGTTGTTCGAGGGAGAACTGTAATCATCAATCGGTGTAGTAACGAGACGTGCACCGTTTCTCCTAACTGTATTTATCGAGAGCCATATTTTTGTCTCTATCAGATATCGTAGTCTGCTCGAACGGCCTTTACATCGTACAGAATTAAATTGTGATCGCGCATGGGTCATTTTTATACGTTCGCTCCTCGAATTTTTATTCTAGCATAGACGGGCGTTTGTACGGGCGGTGCGTCGCTTCGACAAACACAGGGATTTCCAAACGTTTGTCCACAACCAACAATTTTCAGCGGACGCTTGTGTCCCAGGTAAATATCATTCGCTAAAAAGTGTTATTGAATATTGTTTACGATTGTGTAACACTTTCGAGAACAACGCCGGGGAAGGGAGCTCTCGCATCACAGCGAATTGTATGATCAACTGATTGTACACTTAAATTGTTCCCGTGTAACGTCGACTGCTATTCGGATTCCAGATCAAAAGCGGTGGAACGTCAGCGAACAATCATCAATCTAATAAACCATTACCAACGAGCAATATCGCTCCCGTATGACACAGCAAGTCTGAATCCTGTTTGCGCACCGCGGTACAAGCGGAAAATGCGATATTAATAAGGCCGATGCGTCGGAACGTTTCTAATATCGTGTGCGAGAGAACGCGTGTGACGGTCCGGAGGACGAAGGCAAACATACGTACATACATACATATTTTTACGTCTCAGTCTTCATATGGCGGATACGAGAACTGAGCAAATACTGAACCTTCGAGCGTCGGTTATGATGTGTATTAATCGAGCAAACTAAACATTGCCATCTCCTACGCGTCGTTTTCTCACTGGCTTGGTCCAACATCACCGAATTGCGAAAATAGTGTTCTTTTTTTTGCAGTCCATCCAATCTATTAATTTACCTTTCTCGATGAGTCTTTTGCGGGCTACTCTTCACAAATTTTATCCCAACTAGTGGCGAGAGAATTTCTTGCCCTAACAGAGTATTGGCATATCAAAATATCCGGAAATTATCGTCGATGTCGATGGTGTAGCCTGGTTCTGAACAATTTCGCGCGAGCTCCCATACGGCACGGGAAAGCAGAAAACTCCGAGATTTCGCCTCGTTAACGGAAAGCGTTTTGAATCGGCGTTGGCGTCGGTTCCGGCATCAAAGCGGTGCATTCAGTTTACGCAAAACAATTACGCGAACCGAAGGCCTTTCTCTGCGGAGCGGTGTAGATCAAAGGGCCGGCGGGCCGTCGTCGTCATTAAGCAACGATGTCATTAAGCTTTCAGATACCGGCACTTTAAATGATCGGGCCACGGTAACGGGACGCGTGCAGCCGCTAAAGTGAGAGAGAGATTATTCAAGCCTCGGGACCCGCCGCAACCGTCGCCACCGCCGTTGCCGCGGCTTTTACGACTCTCAAGGAACCTCTAATCCATTGTAACTAAAGATCAAAAACGGAGAGAAACTGTCGATTTTACGTAGGCAAACTGTGGCCCCCGACGCGCTCGACGAGTCAAGTGAAGGGGTGGCTCCCGAGTCTGGAAGGGGTCGGGCAAGAAAGAGAAACGAACACTCGAGGGCTCCGCGCGGAGTGCCCCGCTACGCTTGGAAGTTTGAGGAGCTTTTGGCCGGAAGAAGAATAGGAAAGAGCTAGCGCGGCGAGGAGAACGGCACGTGTCGGATTTCCCTCGTTCTCTTTGCATGTTTCGCTCGCGCCGCGACGCTTGTCGTTGTCGTCGTTCCTCCGCGTCCCGTTAACTATCCTCCCGCGCGTCGCTCTTTACCGGCTGAGTCGCGCTTGTATTTGTTTTCTGCGCCCTAACAACTGCTCGACGCGGCGCTGCACGCCGGTAATAGCCGGCTCTCTTCGAGTCATCGACACACAGGTGCCCCCATGACTCTCTCTACCTACTGCCATGAGTTCAGGGTAGCTCTGGGCGGTTCTGGGACAACGATCGTAGCTAGTAGGGGTGTGCGGGTACCTGAAATTTCGGGTTCGGGTCGGGATCCCGAAAGTTTATAACCTTCGGATGATTTTGGGTACCCGAAAAGGTTAATACTGACGGAATTCAGTATGAAATGTCAGGAATGTCATACGCTTTAAGTCTAAATATCGGTTGAGATACTGATTATGTTTCGGATGTTTTATACTTATCCCATGATTACACTACGCACATTCGAATACAAATTGAAGCCCGTGAAACGTCTACACACGCGAGAAAGCACATTGGAATGGCCACAGTTCGTCCCCGCTTGCCCCCCAACCAAGTAGGGCAGTTGGGGACGTTTGACTCTTCCTTTCTTTCGCCCTCCGACCCTCGAGCGTCTCTCTCTCTCTCTCTCTCTCCACCCCCGGCAACTATCGGTATGTCTTTCTCCTTCGCGTTGCTCGCGCCGCCAGTTCGTACCTCGTCCGCTCCATTCATCGAGTTTATCCGCTTGCCCAAGTTCCTTAATTAAACCCTGAAGATTGTCTGCAAAAAGGACATCGCCCAGTGCCCCTCGACGTCTACGAACATTACCGGATCGAGGGGACATGAAAGATATAGAGGACAGAACCGGCGCAGTGCGTGGGGGACGGGGGGCACCGTTACGCCGGCGACGAAAGGGGGCCGAATGAAAGCACCGCCGCCGTCTGTCAGGCATCTATAATGGCAATTTCTTGCAGGCTTTAATCAAGACGCCGAACGATCAATGTAGCGAACGGCCGCACGCCGCCGCAGGGATAATTGCGACCGTTGTTTTTGCCGCCCACGCGGAAACTGAGAGAGCACCGCCTGCGCCGATTCTGACCCGTGAGAAACGCTCGCGCGTGGACCTACTCCAGTTCGTGGAACCGACCGACGCGGAATAGTGTCGCATTAACGATACCTAATGGGGCTTAAGTAGATCGTGTGTTCGGATACGATGATGCGCGGCGTAATAGAGTATTGGGGCGAAGTCGCACGAAACGATTGTTGACGTGGTCGATCGCCGGTATCGCGCGCGTTCAACATATCGTCGAGTTCTTTATTGCACGTTCATCGACAAAGGATACAGCCAAGCGGGGATAGAAAAAGAAAGAGGAGAAGGAAAATATATGATGGAAATGATAGATACTCTGAAGGAGAGGGATATGGAAATTCAGGGACAGTGGCAATATAATACAATAATGAAGCGAGGATGTCAAGATACCCGGAGGAAAGAGGCGAAGGAAAACGTTCGTCGAAATGTTGAAAATAAAGATTACTGACAGTTCCCAATGAGCAAGGAACGAATAAAGACGTATTACGTCGTTTTGAGTCTCCTCCTCACATACTTTAAAAAAAAAACGACGCGAATCGACGAGCACAACGTGAAACTCTTGAGATGAAAACTCGACGATGGAGAGAATCTGTACCCTTATATACTGCCTAAAATCGGCCTAGACGTGGGTGGGGGACCACAGATAAAACTGGGTTCCTGAAAAAGCTTGCTGCATCGCCTGCAAGTGCCCAATCTTAATTGATTAGCCAGTAAACCCTCTGTTTTTCTGAATAGGCCATCTGTTTCGATGCATATCTCCAGAAGGGTCAAAACATACCAACGGTCGCGCGTCCGCATACGTAACAAATGCATAAAATCCGCTGTCTAGTTATTACATGCTCACGCTGAGCAATGTAACAACAGAAACTGTTTTTCCAGTTGTAATGTAACCAGCCAACTCGAATTACACAGTGTTGAATTCGAGCGAAAACAAACGCTTGGTATACCATGTTTTCAAGAGACATGTTTTGTATATTGAAATATTTTTACAATCATGGGAAATACCAAGAGAGTATGTATATTGCAGAAAAAAGATTGCAGAGCGATTCACGTGAAAGACGGCTAAAAAAAGCTCGGGAAACGTTTCAATGAGAACGGAAAAAGGAAGAAGAGGTTGATACCAACATTGAGGGACGGTTGTGTGGCGTGAGCATGTATTGAAGGCTGAACGTGAATAAGACGTACTCTCATTTTTTGCATACATGAAATATCATTAAGCAAAACTTTAGACGCGCTTCTCCCTATTTAACGTGAAGTTTCTTTATTGCAGGCTTCATAAAAATGCTATTTTAAATTGTTATAAACGTATTTATACGTAACTGGGTTTTAGCATTTACATGCTCATATTCTTATGCGATATAGAACGCTAGACCGGGCGTAATTGATACCAGAACCCCGTTCCGTTTAGCATACATGAAATATTAGTATTTAGGGGTAATCCGTTTCAAAAGCCGCGTCTAAGGCAAAATAACAAAATATAACGACGTAATGAGAAAAATATACTTAATACGAAATGAAGTTAATATAAAATTAATTTAATATTCAGACGCTATATTTATTTGCAAAACAAAATGTTTACGTAACGCATATAATAAAAAATTACATATAAAAACCGATGTTAATTCGAGACGGTAAAACCGGCTTTTTAAACTTAAGGAACGAATTCTCGAACTTTACAAAATCAACCAATGCAACCGGTTTTTAAGAACCTCCAACCTCTATTCAGTAGATATCACACCATTTCCACAAGATTATAATTTTTCTTTGCGAATCGATATACCACATGCGAACTAATAAAAAGGGTGACCGTTTCCAACAACGAGAATGAAATGCCGAAAACAATAACAGTAGCGTTTAGAGTGAAATATCCAGGAGAACCCCGAGTCATTGAATTACGAGGCTTTCCCCAGCACTCGAGGTCGGAGGAGCAATAAAATGTCGAGGGATAAGGGAGAACTTCTATCCCAGCCCTTTCCGGTTCTGAGGATGTGAGGGCTCGGTACGAACGCACCCTTACGCCGCGCCGACGGTGGCGGATAGAGTAGGCGAACTGGGCAGAGGGTGGCTGATAGTGAAACAAAGAAAGGTAGAAAAATGCGAAGGGAGACGGACGGATTCGAAATAGACGGTCGAGAAGGCGGAGGTTCAAATTGGAACGGGAGGGCAGAGGCTGGCGAAAGAAGCAGAAGCGTGGAACAACAAAGATGAAACACGAAAAACAATGGAACGAGACAGCAAACGATGGTAAAACAAAATTATAAAGAAAGAAATCGTACGTAATATGGCCGTCTTATAATTTTCGACATTAACATTTTCGAATAAACAAAATAATTCGTTGTATTAGTTGTAAGGAATATAAAACTGTGGGGGAAGGCACATTACCGCCCCTTTCTCTAACAAAGAAAAAAGCAACATAGCTACATATAATAGTAGTAATAATAAATGGAGGTAAATATATAACTCAACGCACGAGAAAAGATGATGAAACAAGCAACCGGGGGAAGTAGATTGCGAGACGAACAAAGTGTTCTAGAAAGAATAATAGGGGAACGAGGAGCACGACCCGTGCTGATGTCGCAAAAGGTCCTTCCTCCCGCAAACACCTTTCCCAAAAGATGACACAGGGGTTGTCTCGAAGGAATGGCCGCCCATTGGTCCGTCTAGCACCGAACACCGACCGAAGCGCGGCGTTCTTGTTATGGCAGAATGCCTCGGTGCCGGCTAATTATCCCCTCGTGGATCGTTTAACGCATCAATTCCTTCTTCCAGTGCAGCGGAGGACGAATACGGCGTTACAACGAAATCGGTAGAGTGTAATTGACTTGTTGCGGGAGCCTGTAATGCTTCGATTTAACACTATCTCGTGAACGAGACAAAACTGATTTGATTGCCACGATAGCGGAGGAAAAGGGGTCAGTATAGACACTGCGCAGATACGAAGATTAATCTCCTGCGATTAATCCAGTTGAACGTAAAATAAGACTGTGATGTCCACACCAATTTCAAGTTCCGAAGCTTGAGCACTTTTCCACTTCCTTCCCGAGCCACGGACATTCTGAACCAGGGGTATTCTACTAAATAATAATTGAACTTAATAATTCTGTTAAGTAGAAATAATTGTAACATGGTGTTTGATTTGCAAACGGATGAAGAAGACCTGCAAAATGATTAATTTGTATATCGACGTGTGCATTACTACAAACATTATGAGTCCTGACGTGCAGAATCCCGGTGATGGAGAGAAGGAGGGTGGGGGTCATCGTGCCCGAGGAACGAAGGCCTTTCCTTGTCCCCGGGGGCCGTGATTAAAATGATTGGCCAATCGAAAGTCAACAAAAGCCGGTTGAACAGAGGCTAAACGCGTTCGCGGCCAGTGGCACAGGAACAAGTGGCGAATCGAGGCCGCGATTAGCATCGCAAAATATTTCTGGTCTGGCTTGGCGCGCGTTGTCCGCGTCGTTTGCACCGTGTGGTTCCAGTCGCGCATTTTATATTGCTTTCCTCTGATCTCTTGTCGAGTAGGCGGATGAGAAGAGGATGGCGAAAAGGCTGAGCGCGGCACGGCAGAGTGACAAGCGAGAAAGAGAGAAAGATAGGGAGAGAGAGAGAGAGAGAGAGAGAGAGAGAGAGAGAGAGAGAGAAAGAACGACAACCATGGGAGGAGGATGAGTAAAAAGCTTTGGTGGAAAGTTGCCGCGGGCGAGCTTTGTAGTTATGGGCAAGTTGCACGGCTGGTGACGAGCAAAAGAGGCAATTTGTTAGAAAAGGAGACGCGCGTTCACCGCGTGCGATACATTTGGAATCTCGCGCTCGGCTCTTCCTCTGTTTATCCTTCTCGCGGTCGTTTCGCCTCATCTGCTCTCGCAGATGGAGCTCGCAGGGGAAATGGGGCACGCTTCTTGCGGCCTTTCTCCTCCATCACTCCAGCCCCTCCACCCCCCTGTTTACCCCTCGCGTTCCGTTCCTCGTGTTCTCTTTCTTACCGGCGCGGCGGTTTTTGCTCATGAGCGACAATCAGTGTTAAAGTGCGTGAATACACTCGAAGCACGCGTGGCCGATTGTACACGAGGAGCACGCACCAGCACAGCCCTCTCGAGAACAAATGCCGTCTCCCCCCGTCTCGGTGCGTCGTGACTTAATTAACGAACGCGCGACAAGCGTCGACAAAGTCGCCATTGTCGAGAAATTCGCGGGACTGGGTCAATAAATACGCGAGGTCACCGGCTGCTTCGAGTAATTGTCCCCGTCCATCAATCGCTATGTCGTCTGAACGATCCCGTCCACACAGGGTCCACGACCTTCCGCCGTTTTTACAGATGTGCAACTACTAAGTTAGTAACACTATCTTTTACACTTGCAAATAGTATATGTATACATACAATAACAAAATTAAACAGTAGAGGGTGATAAATGAAGTAACGTTTATAGTGGCAATTTTTCAATGTACTCTGAACGTTTTTAAAACGGCGCACAGTGTTGATTGAACGACAGACACGAGTCAGGTGACTTTTATGTCGCTGTTATAACACTCATACGCTCTTCATAGGTAGTACATCAGTAATTTAGCATCACTACTCCATTATTCTTTAATAACTGTTCCGGACAATATTTAAAAGAACTTAATATAAAAAAAATATCGACAAATACGATACCGCAACTAATGAAGAAGTGGTTTATGCGTCACTCGATGAAAATTCGGAATAGGTAAAAAACTTTTATTTGTATATTATAAAAGCACAATATTTACATAATAATACAATAATAAATATCAGTTGTATTGATTATTTGCAAACAAAACTACAGAAATTGCTGTAATTAGTTAACTCTGATCATCGAATTACCGGAAACCGAAAATTGGCACCAGTGTCGTCAGACGAAGCCTGAAAGTGAAGTCTCGAGGCATTCAAATGATTCCTTTTAAACATCATGATGGCGGTGTTACTAATCTACGTTAGCTAGAACACGATGACTAAGTTATTAAACTAAATGTTGTTTGCTCCAGAACGAGTCATTCGCGGCTCTCTGTTTTTGCACAATCTCATCACTGTTGCCAAGGAAACCGAATCGTTTGCGTTATGTAAACCGAATGAAGAATAAAATTTGTTACGACCGATGGATGTACATTTTACCGTACTTATGGGAAATTTTTAAGTTGTGGAAACTTAATGACTCCCAGCCTCTCTAGAAAAACGTGTAACGGGTTATTAACTGCAGCATAATTAGGGGTATACTAATTATTGCCTATTATATTACCATTTACTACTCGATTATGAAAACGAACGCGCTGAGAAAAGAACGCATTCCATCCAATTACATCCCGCGAGTTCCGAGCTTATTAACACGGTACTTATTAATACAAAGTCGTTTGAAGAAGCGTACACATAAATGATTTCTGCAACGTTTATTTCGTATAATTAACCAATCGAGATAGATCCGTCAATATCTTCGCATGGCCTCGGATAAGGACAAAAATATTACGACTCGGCTGCACCGTCGTGTCGTCGTTTCGTCTACGATCTACTATCGTGTCCATGCGAGGTTTATCATTGACCCTTGAAAATAAATAGCTACCCACCAAATAAGCCCCTTTATCTGTCCCATAAATAGAAAATAGCCTGTGACTCGATAAGTCTCGTAGACGGTCCGTGCCGGTTCCAGACGCGCTACGACCAAACATTTCTCGTTGGTTATCACCGGGATTTAATTAAATTGTTCCCCATAAAGATATCGCTGACACGATAAAAGCTTGGCTGTAAAGAGGCGAGCAGCAACAACAGCCCTTTTCAAACTAACGTTCCCTCCAAGGTTTATTACACCGAGCGTAGCGGGCCGCACTTTTTAATTAATTAGAACCATTTCTCGATTACCATTTCACAGTTTCTTTTAACGTCTTTGCCGTGACACAGTTTACGAGTGCTGAAAGTTCAACGCTCGTCGCGATGTCCACTTTCCGAAGTTTCCTTTCAACAATGGACCGCTAACTTTCGAGCAGACTTGTATCAGAACCGTTTCCGGGCAGGAACTTTATATTAACCGATCTTGTTCCATAGAAAGACACGTTTTTACGGACGATTAACCTAAACCAGTCACTTGACACTGTAAAGGAAAGAATGTGTGCAAATAAACTAAATAAACCAACGGCCAAACAAAATGTATTTCCAGCGCTCCATCAGAAATGCGAGAAAGTTGTTGTTTCAAATTCAAAAAACGCGCAACTACGTATCGCCCAAAGAACCTACAAAGGAACAAGTCCCTTTACAAAAATACATGACTAGACAAATATTTTTGTCTTTGTTGCATTTGATTTTATGGACAAATTGTTTCAGAGAGAACTACATTATTTCTAGAGGTGCATCCGACGATGTTGTAGAATCTTTTTTCAATGTTATTTTTCACAAAATTCCAGGATCGTATGTATTCTTTTCAAATGAAATATCTGTTCAGTGTCCAAAAAAGAAATAGATGTTCCGTTCCACTGCGCAACGTTCTCCTCCCGCGACTAAAGATTTATTCTAAAAACTCGAATAATCGACAATGGTGAATAGTTGCGAGTTTGTCCGAGTGCATCTTCGGCCATCGTGCTTGAACAGGGTGATTCATGGTCACGGTGAAATCATGAATAATCACTGAACAATAACGAGCGAACACATACGGGCGCATTATTCTCGACAGATATTCAGAGCAAGCCCGATTATGCCGCGAAAATTACCTTCCGCCCGTTCATTTCCACCTAGGAATCATATTAAACGTGTTACACGAAAATTCGCAATTATTAAGCGTCGTGAACAAGCGCGCGCGGCAAGGACCCGTGTGCTCACCCGAGTCCGGTCCTAGTTTTCATAAAATACGCGCCGTAAATCCAATTAGCGTCTAACGGCGCGCTACCCGCGAAAATCTCTCGCGTGATCGAAACGCAAAAGAGAGGAGAGAGGGAGCGAGAGACCGTGTGTGTGTGTGTGTGTGTGTGTGTATGATGAGTGAGAGAGAGAGAGAGAGAGAGAGAGGGGGGGGGGGGGCGCAGTAGAAGGGGGAAAAAGAAGAAAAAAACGAAAGACGTTAATTATAACGTTCAGTGGTCCAAAGAAGAAAAAAAAGTTCCAAAACATCCGGCCGCGTACGATTCGCTTCGGAAAGGTTCCGCGGATTAATTGACGGGTCGACGATAGGCGGCAACAATCGACGCGATTAAGAAACAAGAACAACCGGCACGGCGCGGGAACCGCGCGGAAATCGTCGAGATTAATTGAAAAAATGTAGCGATCAATCGAGCGTCGAGCGTCGATAATTTCACTGAGACACGGATACCGGTACGCGTAATGACTCGTTTGATACGGTTTACATTCGAACACAGTTACCTGTGCCGGATTAATAAGCCGCTAAACGCGGAACTAACGTCGCGGACGACAGGAAATAATTGAAAACGGGCGTCGATACACGGGGCACAGGATATAATGAACACAGTTTTTTCATTCGTGGCACAGAAATCGTCGCACGGGAGAAGTTGATGAGAGATCGGCGACAGATAAACGGTGATCCACGGATGCGTTGACAGAGAGTCCGGCCCGTTTTGCAAGGTAACAAGGGGGGCGACCGTATTTCGAGGGGACACGATCGTCGGATAGGTGAAACAGAGTGCTGGAAACGGCGAAACAACCGAGGAAAAGCAAAGTGTAGCACGGTGACACCCACCTTGCCAGTGGACCACTCCTCTTCGCTCGTTGACCCAAAATCTTCTCGACCACGGTGACATTTCCGCTTCTCGCTGCCTCGAGCAGCTCCTGATCCTTCCCCATGGTCCATTTACACCGTAATCAACGCCCGATGTTCACCTGCACACTTGTCAATTTCTGTTTTTACTACGATTACTCGCGTTTCATTGATCCAGCGTGGCCATCTTGGGCCGACTGCGTCGTCACCTCGCGGTCACTTCGCGAACACATCGGGATCGCGCGCGCAACAGAGACAGCGACAGGACAGGCCCTCGATTATTGGCTGCTCGCGAGAGAGACGGAACGAAGCGACGCGACAGGAGGCTCGATGTGTACCGCGCTCAGGCATGTAGTCGACTGTAAGGTGCCAGCTGTTGCGCCATACTGATTTTCTGTAGCTTTACGCTAGCTCGGCATACCAGCAATTTCATCGAATAAGTGTGTCGCGCGGCTCCTATCGCTGATCGACATGAGCGGCGGTCATCTCAGACAGCCACTGATCCTGCTATTGCTCGCCAGTAGCTGTTATGCCGTTGTAAAAAAACCGATAACCGAGGCTCTCTACGGTAAGCACATAACCTCAAAGTTCAATACCCGGTACCTAACCCAGTCCCTTGTTTTATTGGTACCGATGCTTCGTTCAAATGAATTTTAACGGATCTTTAGGAGCGAACTTGTGTATCTGACACGTGAAATTTCAGCTTTGGTAATTCTCATGCCTTTCGTAGATACAAGAGACAGATAATTGTAGCATAAAAGGTTACACCTCACCGATTTCGATGAGTTTTTATTTAATACATTGTTAGATGAACATTTTCTATGTACAGCTATTTACTGCTATTTACACTGAATTTTGCCTATACATGCACGTTCGTCGTGGCCTGCGGATCAAAATACTGGTCAATTGCTTCTACGAATGACGACGGTCGATAAACGATCTTACTGGATGAATTTGTCGAAAAAGACAATACTCAAAGCTTTAAAAACAACAGACACAAAACAAAAAGGGTTGGTAATGAGTTAGGTTTCAGGTTAAGTTTGGATCAGTTTTTGCTTATTTTCATATTATATTTTTAAAAAATTAAAATTATTATCTTACTTAATTAAACCTGATCGAAAATTATTAGAAAATATTTAAGAAATCTATAATTATTAGTAATAAGTAAAATTCAGCCTATAATGTTTTATATTTATGATACCAAATCTACTTCGACATTTTTTTTTTAATGTTTACGCGGTTGTAGGTCGTCGTGATAACTCTGCAAAAACAATTGACGAGCGTTTACACGATGCTTACATTGTTGAAACATACGCACGTCGCGGACGTGCACGTATAGGTAAGATTGAATGTGGTAGTAGCTGCAGTTTTTCGCGAATATCTCAGAAACGATGGTCGAGGAACGGTTACATGTATAGGAAAAAGTTGTACAGAATGTTGAGTTTTACAACATATTTAAATTTTATCAAAATCAGTAAGCTGTAACCTTTCATGCACAATTAAGTACGAGGCGAATTTGTCAGAAATCCTGAGGAGGATATATATTTTCAATTCTCAGGTTTGTCCAACAGAAGCGTACTGACAAGAACTATTTGAGAAAATGTATTTATAACTGTAAATAGGGCCTAAACGAAGTACTTTCAAGGAAAACAACAAATGTGAAATGTATAAATTGTGGTGAGGATTCATATTTAGATAACTCTGTATATCATAAATGTTTTTAATGTAAACTTTTTAGAAATAGTGTACTTCAAAGACCCACCTATAGCCATCCATGTAATAGTTTTATTAGTGGCTGCGCAAGTGTTAATCATGGAGTCAACACTGTCCATTGTTGATTGTAGTTTGGCAATACTCTAATCAGTTTTCTACTAATATTCTTTGTACAAAGCAATTAGCAATGTCTATATTTTTGGAATACAGTCAATTGAAATTCTAGACCAGATACTTTTTATGAAATTTGCACATAATGACTGCGCTAGCCTGTTGTTCGCAATGATATTGTCTCTGTTGTGCGCTTTGTGCATACGTGCTTTAGTTGCATCAAGTCACCATTCTCATTCAAAGTTCATTTGATTCCAGTTTTATTCATCCAGTGTCACAGCGTGTTGGTATTTGAAATGTACTTACGATTCACATTACATTTTTTCCAATTACATTAATTGTTGCAGAGATACCGCCAATACATTCTTGTTGGACAGACTGTTAATTGTTAAGATGTATTTTAATAAAGTACGATGCTACATCTAAGAATTACCAAAAGATCCACTCCAAAAGTGAAGAAATTTTATCCCCGCTACTAGGGGGATTCCCTTTGAATGCTTGATTGAGAACCAATGTGTTGAATGCGTAAAGAGAGAGGCAAATAAAAGCTTTTACTAGTGATTCTTGAAGCAAATGATCGGTTCTGTATACATAAAGAATGACGTATTTACTAGAAACAGTATTTACTGAATTTTACTACCTAGTAGTAATAGAAAATTATGCATTAAAAACCTAGTATTAGCTTTTACTTACACTTAATACTTACCAGTACTTTCTTTTTTAATGTTAGTTTATTTAAGACAGCTGAGATTATTAGCGACCATATTTGAATTACATTAGATTATATATAATTTTGGTTGTGCATTAGGAGTGTGTATAATATGTTACTTAAGTGCATTTAAATACTTATGTTGATGTATACCGCTCAATGTAATACGATCGAATAGTAGGATATAACTTCATTCTTAGGATGGGATTTTCAAAATTGGCATCGTAATAAGTTGTTAAAGAATTGATACACACTGTTATTGGTAAACAACTTTAGTGCACTTTTCTATACACACAAAAAATGGCTATAACATGTATGACTTTTATGTCAACTTATTTGTTGTTTCATTTGAATGATTTAATGAACCGTGAGATTCATGGATTTATAAATTTCACATAAAATAAGTTACGTCTGCTATGTTTTGTACAAAATAAACATAATAAATTAGTTGAAATAGTAAATTAATATACCGGATGTTTCGCTTAACTGGAAACAATAGAGTCTTTCAAGGGATTGATATTATGAAAATTTTTTTTACAAAAGTTATGTGGCACAAATAAATTTTCCGTAAATGTAGTGATAGGGAAGTTATTAAAATAAAGTTAATATTTTTAAATGAAACCGTGTTTTTTCATTTATCGATTGATGGCGATTGTTGAGACGAAGATATTCCACCGTTTTCAGTTAAACGAAATACCCTATATAATAATTAGACTGCAGTACGTTATGCATTTATGGCTTCTGAAAATTTTCAAAAAATGCCAGAATGACAGAATTTAGTCAAATTTTAAATTTCAGATTTACAAATGCTACTACCATTGAAAACAATACTTTATATGGTTCCCTCTTCTTAAAAATCGCCTCGAAAAAATTGCATAAACTTTCGCAATTTTCTCTACGAATTATTCGTCTCTCACTGTAGAATAACTGATACTCACTCGTCGGTCTATTCCGCGTAATCCCATAAATGATACATAAATGGTAGCGCACGAGCTAGTGCGATTGCTCTTCCTTCTTTACGCCAATGGACGCGTGGTCGACCTGCTCCCCAATGTGGATTAAGATCAAATCGGTGGTCTACTCTTTGAAAATCACGTCGATCAGGAATCTCTTATCGGTGTAGTCGTCTGCCGTTAATTCTCACTATACATGTATTTGCATATCTCTCGAGCTTCCGCATAATTCCCTGCTACTTCGTCAATTGCTCGGAGCATTTGTCGAAAATTCAAATATTTGCTTCGCTCAATCCTGCCTGTTCACTTGATTCGGAAATACTAACATATTACTTCTGTAGTATTGTAGTTTGGATAGGGTGCTGTTGGTTTTTGGAAAACCAGGCCCAAGGGTTGTCCGGTATTTTTCTGAAAGATGCGTAGACTATGGGGATGAGTGCGTGTTTCTGTAGAACATCTTCGAAATTACTGACTGTATCCAAAAATATGTTGCACGTTGCATCTTTATTAGAAGTCAAACAAATTTTCTTTTTATCACTCATTCGTAGTTTTAATAATCGTTTAAAGGATTAGAGGACATAACGAAGGTGAAAATACATTCTGCATAGTTCTCTGTACATTAAAATAACCGAGAATAGTGCAAAAATATTTGATTGCGACGATTACCTCTGTAATCGTGGAACAGTAATGTTTAATAAATTTTACAGATGGGAGTGTATTACACATGTCAGCAGCTGTTAGCACTAGCGATCCATTTATTCAACAAATTACCATTGCCCCTCATGCTAAAGTTATCATTAACATAACAGACGTATCATCTTCCACCTCGTTTATCATCGCTCAAGTTCATGTATATCAATATAACGTTACGTTGTCATACGATGAGGACTTCCCACATAAAATGTCTAACAGAACAGTGTTCGGGTCGAATGTCGGCCTTTACGTTAAACCAAACTCAACGACAACTCAGCTGCACTTGAAAAACCATAACAATAGAGAGCTTCAGGCTATAGCCGTAGCCATTTTGTACGACCACAAAGGTGAGTTATTCTATAGTAATCTCTTGTTACATTAGCTCAATAAAAATCCAATATTATCCCCTGCATTCATACGTCGCAGTTAGAAATTGAATAATTAAAAATTAATTTTTGCAACATAATATACCCCCTTCGTAACTCGTCCATTTCGTATATCCCGGAACGAAAATGATTAACACTAAATCTACCGAATTTTAAAAGCAGCCGGTATATGTTATCTTATAAAAATAACAAGATTAAATTTATTTAAACTTTGTGCGGTTCATATTATGATATCTGCGGTATTGAATGCATTTATTTAATCATTTACCATGAGAGCATGTTTAAATAATAATTTGACGGATGGTGATAGATTTAGTGTTAATGGCGAAAGTGACAGTAGCGCGACGTCTTATCTTTTTTTTACCGTAAATAAACTGAGGTGAGTGAGCGTCGTAAAAATGATCGCGGCAAGTAAGTGAGAAGAGAAATAGACGCAGCTCGCTCGGAATTGAATTGGTAACTGTGTGCGAGATCAAATAAAGTGGAAATTATTTTCATTTAATGTTGATGTCGGATGCGGGCTCGATAATAAACTGTATAACAGAAAACAAAATAACAATCTGGACCATCAGCTCTTTATTCTTTTCGTAGCACCCGTACCGGGTGGATGCAACATGGAGTTCGATCACGTAATCGCACCGTACATGAAAGTACAGCTGCATGACGCCGTGGTAATTGTTGACACGCAACCATCGTCGGTAGCATTTAGCGACAAACCGAATTGTGATAAAAACCCTGTGGAACACGAAATGTATCAGATGTACTTGTCCGCGCGGGACTTCAGCCCTGATTCTTACTTCCAGGGTATTATAAGTATGCTCACCGTGAATGATATCATGGATAATGGCTATCAGGTACTTCAGAATCAGCTTTAACCCTTAATTATCTTACTCGACCCAATTTTGGTTCTTCAGAATGAGAACACCCCTTGGACGTAGAAAGGTATTTAAAGCTATAGTAGACGTTTAAGAAATGGTTAGAATAAAATGGAATGTTTTTCATTATTTTTTTTGTGGAACTTTGACCGACATTTTCGTGACATTTTTATAATGAAAATGATACCAAATACGATATACTTCAATTATTTTTACTTGTGTAATGAACGATGAAAGTTTTCGACGCAAATAAGGGCAGCATTTCCTATACACTATTCCTTGCGTCCGAAACGTTCATTGTTCATTACTAGACTGAGGATTTTATGCATTTATGATAACAACAGACACTTACAATTTAAAGCAGCGGACATGTTAAAAATATTTAAGGACATCAATACGAACATTTTTTATTTTGCATAAAGATCCGCAGTCTATTCATTACACAAGTAAAAAATATCATTGGAATTCTATCATATTTGGTATCATTTTCATTGAAAAAATGCCACGAATATGTTGGTCAAGGCCCCATAAAAATATAATGAAAAATAAAGAAGTTTTGTAATTGGATTAGTAGTGGTTCATACCGATATACCCGACCCAGTTTCGGATTACGCGACATGTTTACACTGCTCGGCTTCTCGGCCCCTCGCGGGGTATGCCCTCCAGTGGAAGGGGTAGGCGAACTGACATAGAATGATCTCCTCCGTCGGACTTCGAATGGGATTTTACTGCATTTTCATCGCATTCATATCTTTCGAGACATTTGCGATGAGAATTTAAAATGCGACACCCTATAGGCGAACTGAAGTTGCGAAACAATACGTGGAATATTTCCTGATAGGTCTCATATCAGAAAATAAATTCGCCAATGAGGAGAATCTACAGCCGCTACACCGGCATCGGATCTGTCTACGCCACAGTGGCCACTTATAATGGTAAATCCGCTGCGTACGTACCTACATTCTCGTACGCCTGCAGTCCTGCGCCGGATCCAGACTCTTGCGAGATTTTAAGTACGTTCAATCATAACGGTTACTGCAATCACAACTACAGTATGTTTTCTATAGACGCGACAGCCTCAGGGAGGATTTGGTCGCATCTATCGTGTAGACGTTGTCGCGTCTATAGAAAATATACTGTATCATGGCTAAATCAACATCGTTAAACATCCCCTCTTTTTCAGCTGATACCTTTCCGAAATTCGTCTGCGCTATGTGCTTCTTCATAGGACTCGCAGGACTTTTAATGGGACACAAGCATTACAGTGTTGACCAATTTGTCGGCTTCTTGTTCGTCGGAACCATGATCGGCTTTATGATAACGGGTAAGCATATCTGCAACTAAACGTTTCCGTACAACCCGTTATTATATCAAAAAAATTAATTGTAAAAGCATTACTAGAAGGAAGATTAAACATTTACATATATTAACAGTAGAAAAAATGAATAATTGAAATTGTAAAACAGTAAACGGTCCCAAGCATCGTCAATTGTATAGTTATAAAAACGGTCCGCCGTTCGAGTCTTGAAGTGAATATAAATATGAGTTGTAGAATGAATATAAATTTCCCTTTACTTTTAGAAAATTTTGAAGGACAGAGAAGTTATAATTTTCGCGGTTGTGAGTAAAATTTTACGGCAAGGGGTTAAACCGATTATAGTCTCCGCTTTTTCGTGCTGGGAGGAGCTGTAAAAACAAAAATAGTCTGGGTCGAAAACGACCCGGTACAGAGATGAAGAGTTAATCCGCGACCTATCACAGAATCGTACTATTTCGTCTGTTCCAGGAGGCATCGGATACGGTTTATTGATAGGAATTGGCGCTGCGATGGCGCTCTGCGGCATTCCTTGTAGTTCAAGTGTGAACGTGGGATGGTTCTTAACGTGCATCATCTTCTTCTTAACGCCAGGTAAAAAGAGGCTAACGACGAAAACTGAAAGAACGCCGGGAACATTCCTGAACGTATCGTGAACGAAAGTATCCAGTGGTGAGCTGTTCGTGGGAGAGGTCGCGAGAGGCTATAGCAAATTATAGGAAAATAATGAAAGCCGGCTTAAAAACAGAAAGGAATAAAAGAAAAGGGAGAACGAGCTTGAGAGAGACAGCTCTCCACCTCGACCCAAACCGAAGTTAGTTTGAGTTTGGCGAAGGGATGAAGCACAGTCAGAGAGTCCCCCCCGTAGCTTTTATCAATGTTGTTCGCTCATGTGGAAACTTCGCCTGCCAAATCCCCCATGCAGCAACGCCGGGAATCCGCGTTGCCCTCCTACCTTTCTCACCATAACGCGGCCCGAGCTCCCTCGCATGCACACACGCACAGGCGCGCGCGAAAAATTCGCCGCGTGCAGACAACCCCCGCACCATCGCCAGAACCAGCCCACGACTCCCACGAACCGATCCTAACCAGCTTGAAAGATTCGCATTTACCTAATTGTGTCCCCGTATTTATTTTGCGCCGGGACCTATTCAGATCACATGGGCCGTGCTTGCGTAACTACGTCGTGCTGATCTATTCCCCATAGACAGATGATCAGCCTGGTCACCCTCCGACTAGTCCCTTTTTGCTTTGTCTTTTACGCAACTCGATTGCAATGTTGCGGCTCGTCTAACACCGGCGAGGCAAAGCTTACCTTCTTTGAGAATCGTTTAAGATTATCTCTCCATCCTCCTGGTTGAATTATGATAACTGCTATACTGCGGATCTCTATGCAAAATATTAATTGTCTACCTGAATTGCGATAAACAGAAGCTACACACTATTTCTTTGGTAGTTTCAATAAGTTGAAAATACTATTGCAATATCTTGAACACTAGATTTACATAGTAGTAAAAGAGGCTGTTCTTCATTAATTTATAAAAATGATAAGGATGTGTTTAGCCAAATTTTTAAGGATTTTTATCGTGGATATTTTCATTACAACGAGTAAAGTTCTGTAATCTCAATAATTGTAAATTAAACTGTAGTCTACTGTACAGCCTTCTGATATGTTTACTGCTATCTACTTTACTTCGAATACTCACTTTTGTCATAAATGCACCGAATCCGCAGTTTAGTAACTATGAACTGTGATATTTAGACACCTATGATATTTATTCCTAATTTAATATCCACCTAATTTTCAATTACAATTACATCATATTTCGACTCCATTCTTTTTTTCAGAAAGTATCTCGATTCTTCACACCAATTGGGTCTTCCTGATCTGTTTTATAGTAACAGCGATCCTCATTTCGGTGATGATTGCACTTACAGGCACTATGGTTAGTGCTGTAATAAACGGCGCAATATTTTCGTCTTTTATGGTTGTGCTACCGTTTGATTATTGGTTTGGGTCCAGTTTGAAATACATACTCATAAATCCTATAAGAAGAGCGACCATTGCGGAGTTTTGTGATGCTATAATTTTACAACCAACTCAGGGAATAGGTATAGTGTTCAGATTGTTTTTCTTAATACATATATATAGACAATGTCTTATTTAACTCATAACTTAAACCAAGAAAGTTTGTATTATTATTATTATTATTATTTCACAATAATATTTTAATAATATAATATAATAATTTGTGTGCAATAAAAATTCTATCTAACCTGTTTTTAATGATTTTCGAGATGCTCGAGTTGGATGAGACAAATAACGATAAGGTTTTACCATTTTTTAGTCTTGTCCACAATCAATAAATCTTGAATATGATGGTTATTATTAGACTGCGGATCTTTATGCAAAATAGAAATTGTTTACATATTTTGCTAGAGACAGGAGCCAAATAGAAACTTCTTATTTTTTAAAATCATTTTAGTAAGCTGTAACTAATGCACTGATGTCATTAAATCTTTTGTGTATGCCCCCTGCTTTATATTGTACGTATTCATTTTTGTCATAAATTCATAAAAAATCCGCAGTCTAGTTATTATCAAGATTATCTTATCTAGCAAGTCATTTTTGTATTTTTCAACGACTATTACAGTAGAAAATTTGGTGTTTACGATGCAATTTATAAAGAATCTGTTCAACAATATTACGTTTGTGATTTGTTTCAAGAGAAACTATAAAATATTGAACAAAAATCTGGTAATACTTAATTGAAAATCGAAGGCCTTGTATTTACGGCATTAGAAACAAAATAACAGATTTTCAGAGTTTTTGTTGGACATTACTATTTTACGTTTTTACTATATATTTAATACGGCGCTGCACTATAAAAATAACATTACACTTTCAGATATTTTCTTGATCAGCTTATGGATCATTTTGGCATTAATTCGGCTTATGAATATCGGCCGCCTCGTAAACAACTATGTGCCAATATAATAGTACTGTTTTAATTTATTTTATAAGACGAGTTAAGACTTACGAATCTCACTATATTATATATTTTGTGTAAGAAAATGTTCCTCGCAGTGCCAATGTTTCTACTGCTTACCCTAGCTGGTTTGATAAATAAAGTTATTATATGATACATGATAAGTAAATAAAGATAAAGATTTTTAAAAAAAAGCAATTACGATTTCTTTGCTTTTTTATTATCCGTTTAAGTGACAATTTGATGTCACATTTGAGATGCTGCACGGCCGTTTCTAGTTAACGCCGGAACATGTGATGTGACAACATATAATACAGCATAATGACAGCATATAATAGAGACGGCCGTCAGGGATCCTAACCGTAACCGTAACCGGGTTCGGCTCTTGTAACCCGGGAGTAACCCGCATAACCGGGTTACTGAAGACATTGTTATACGGTTAACCTGGTTAACCCGCTCTTACAAAGCGGGTTACTGATACTGATCCTTAGATGTAACGGATATTTACGATAACTGTCTACTAATTCTGATAATATTAATATAGAATAATATGCAATAATCGTATAATACTTTATCAATATATATCCGGCCTATATTAGAGATAGCTATGGATGTTGGCATGCGGCTAGGAAGGAATGGACGGGTGGGGTAACTGGGCTGAACAAATGAAAGCCAGACGACTTGCGTTGTCATTAAAATGAATTAACATTTATTGAATCGAGACAGTGACACCTAACAGTGGTTCTATATCCTACTACTTACAATCTTAAAGGTAATCACAGCAACAATATTATCTCCATTATTCACAACACTTACGTAGATTACTGTCGCAATAATATATTATTCTCGATAGTAAATTTATTAATACTCATACACTATATTCGTTATTAAGAATTATCGTTACAGATAATAAGAAAACTGCGTAACCACTTCCGCGTCACAGGTCGATCCACGAACGATTTACAGACACGATAGATCGTTTCGATGCAACCTATGTATACTATATCCATTGATAATGTTTCTCAGTAAATTTCAATAGTGCCAACGAAATGGAAATTATTCATGTTTTTCGTTCGAAGCGTTGGTATGTACGTTCCAAAGCATCTCTAATGTCTTCGTCCTTCTTTTAAATAAAGAGCATTACTCGCCAGACATATTTTCCTCTTTCAAGACGACATCTTACCTTCTAAGCGTCCGATCCGCTACGACGGTAATAATGCTACTATTAACGCTCGTCGTTGCCAAGGAAACAAAGTTACGAAGAATATGGCGAATCTATCACGTGTATCACGCAAATTACGGAAAGTAAATGAATCGAATCAATGGAACTCAAGACGACTGTTCTATAAGCGGAAGAAGAATAGGAACTGAATAACGAAGCAAAGCTCCTGGACCTTTGGTTCTTGAGTTGCGTGTCAACGAGGAAGTGGTTGGTACATACGGATCGAAAACGAAGTGTATTTTGAATACGGAGGTTCTCGAACGGTTGAGAGACCAACGTGTGTGCTCTACCGCTGGAGATTCTCTTCTCTATCGCGGCTACTTTGTTTCAGTTTTCTTCCAAAAATATAAATTTACTAATGTACAGTCCCCGTTCATCGTGTACGTGTGTGCATTATGCGTGCGTTCCTCGCGTAGAAAAGACGTTTATACGGATTTTGTACACCTAAGTCGCCGGTTGCCAGTATTCGCGGAACGCTGTATTCCCACGCAACCTTTTTCTGTACACATGATGTGGCGGTACGTTTCTCGCCGTTCGTTCGCGTGTCTCGTCTCGTCTCGTCTCGTCTCGTCTCGTCTCGTCTTGTCTTGCCATTTTGCCTCGACACCAATACACGAATTAACCCTATTTGACTGCTGATAAATCGTTATAGCTCGGTCTCACCTACGACCGAGTTACACGCGACGTCCTCGACAGACTTGTCCGGAAGTCCTTGACGGGGTTTGTTTTTCCCGCAGAAGCTGTCCACGGAGATCGGATCGCGTGAATCTACGAAACAATCGGCATTGCTTGTTACATCCATTACACGTTATGCTTTGGGGATGACGGCGGTATGATTACTCGCGGAGGTAAACGAACATGGTGTCGGAGATAAAAAAAAGTGTCCTGGAACGGTCGAACGCAAGCAGAAGAACGGAGTCGGTGGCCGGGTATCGCTGGAGTCTGATTGAACACCGTTTTCTCGCATCAGGTACGTACCAGCGACAAAGTTTAATCGACTAGCTAACGAAGACAACGGGAATACCGGGGGATGAGATCGGCACGCGCGCGCCAACACCAGAGTCGCCAGATTAAGACTTGTGTCACCACTCTACCTTCCCTTTCTATGACACTACTCCCACCGCGGCCCGGTCACGTGACACGTTTCGTCTCTGTCGTACATGTGTCCGGTACCGGCAGTGAGAGGGTAACTTCTCGTTCTCCCTGCCCTCATCACCTGCCGACTCTGGCCAGGACGCCGCCGAGCGCCTTCAACGAGTCCTTGCGGCTGCAAAACGTAGCGAAACTATTCAGCACAGTGCGTCGTCTAATCAGCGCTCGGATTTACTTAAATACTCGCGACGGCCGTGTTTCGAAGGCTACGCCCAGTGGCGCGTTACCCTAGGGGCAACTTGAGCAAATTCTCGGCGTCCCGAACACAAACCAAGATCCAAATTCTACGTTTTTCCTCGGAGGCCCCGAAATTCTCTACTTTGCCCAAGGCCCCAATTAGTTAGAACGCGCTACTAGCTACGCCTCGTCGACTCGGCCGCTCGTTTTGCTCCCCGTGGCGGCGCTAGTTCTCGAAGACGCCACGAATAGCGAGTATGGAACGCGCTCAAACAACTCCGAATTGAGACCGCCACTAATTTAAACTATATAAAACTATGTATCTAAGCTTCTTTTATCATTTGCTCGACCATCTTGAAGCTTACTACTTGCTAATGATTAAGAAAACAAGAATTCTAAAATTCTTGTTATAATTTATGTATCGTTGGAATATTCATTGACCATTCAACTGTTACGTAATTGTTATAAAATATAGCTTATCGTTTTAACAAATTATAACTTCAAATGTCGATCTGAATGAATTTTCTACTCGACCGAGCATGAACAAATTAAGAATAATGGAAATATTATGTTTCTCCACATCTGCCTAGAATTCGCCGCACTGTGGCGAACGCGAACGCGAATGGACATTACAACAGAATATATCACTTTTCAAAGTAAACACACTAGCGTGGAAATGTAATTGTGGAACCTCATTTAACAATAGGTTGCTTCCCCCCTTGTTTTTTTTCGAAATTACCGTATCTAATTTAACAGTGAGCTTTATTTGTGTTCCTCGTTTAAATCGGCACGCAATTATTCACGAAATAATGCCCCAAGAGTGCTCGACGAACGAAAATTTTGCGAGCGACGCGGCTGAAAGGTAAAAGTTAATAAACCCGTTTCACGCCGAAAATATAATTATCGTGTATTGCGCCCGGGGCACAAAGTTTCGAATAATTATCAACAGTGCTCGTGTACTTACGTCAATCGTACGAAAACCTCGAGTGGTTTGTCGCGCGTGCGCGTGTCCTCGCGTCGCCGACGCGGCGCGGCATCGTCGGCCTACTCCCCTGTTTTTCCCTTCCCTTTACCGCTAACGCAATTAATTACAAATTTTATATCGCGTAAAAAGCCTTGTCTGAGGTAGTGCATATATATCAAATTACCCTGTACCGTAATTTTCCCACTTTCGCAACGCTCCGCGCGCACCCCGGCCACCGGAAATTCCCTTTTCCGCGGAAACTGGTCTCGCGGGTCTCGATTCGTTCTCCGCGAGAGGAATTCTCTCTACGAAATGCTTCTCGGTTACGGGAAGAGATGAAGCAGGATATAATATTTCATCGAATTACCCGACACTTTACGCCGGATCCACAAGTTGTGATCAAGAAGAAACCGGACTCTGTCAGTCTCCTCGCGAAGGTGTACGACACAGTTTGATGGAATTGCTGATCGCTTCTGTGTACCTCTGCTTTGTACAATGAAAAATTGACGGAGATTTCGCGGTTCGGTGTCCTAACTCTTATCGCGTCACCTGCAGGATGAGACCGATATGCCCCAAGGCTAAACCGATCGATCGCAATCTTTCGTTGTGCTACATTCCTGTTGCGATCTCCGTTCCAAGACCTTGTCGGTGAAGTGTGAAACGTATACGTTCGGTTCTGCAGCAACTCCGGGCAGTGGCGGCTCAAGTCAAAGTGGAGGCTCCAAGCGGTAAAAATTTCGGAGCCCTCCAACTCAAGTTAGAAATAGAGTTGCAAGAAAACTCTCATAAACTTAATATTTCGTAAATAAATCGAATGTTTTTTAAAAACAAATAAATGCTGCGAATTCGGGACCCTATGGTATTCTGGGACCCAGTGACAGCTCAAGTCAAGTGGAGGCCCCAAGCGGTAAATGTTTTGGGGCCCTGAAACTCCCCTAAACTTACTAAGAAAAAAGAAAAGCAATGAAAATATTTCATAGCGTTACACATGAAATAAATTTCTTTGAAATTCGGGGCCCTATGGTATAGCGGCGCCTCACGCGGCCGTTTAGTCCGCTTACCTTTCGATCCGCCACTGACTCCGGGTAAACAATGAGCGAATAAATATGTAGGCTCGGTTCGCGTGACAACGCCGCGCTAGCGGGAACAGTAGCTCCGCTGCTCTCTTGTTCGGCGTCAGTAAAATCTGCGGTTCGCTTCCGGTTCAAGGGAGAACATCGAATATAGGGGTTAAGAGCTGTGTTTGTATGTGTGTGTGTGTGTGTACGTTCTCGAGCGCGCGTGGAGCGTGTGTGCATGCGTGTGTATGATCTCTATGAAAATGGTACGATCGAACGGGATTGGAATCACCGTTTCCCTTACCTACACGTATATACACCGTTATCAACGATCCTCCCTAATGTACATTACAGGCTAGGAAGAAAGTAACAAATGCTATTTTACAATCATCTTTATACAGAATTTATCGGCGTTCCGGTCGCGAGCTACGGGCCATCGATGACACGGGGGAGGTAAATGGGGCGACAGCCCACCGCGAGCATCAGAAACGATCGGCTTGTGAGAGACGAAGCTATTGGACTCCGGACAATCACGCTGAACCGTGGAAATGTCGTGCTCGTCTTTGGACGTCCAGCTTGCGGACGTCCTTCCGGTTTTTTGTTATTACTCGAGCGACGTACTCGGTTCAAGTCGTTTCGGAACGTTTACACGGCAATCGATCTAGTAGTCCTGGTTGCCAGCTACAGATTGGATTGTCTTAATCTAGAATCGCGTTCACTTGGACCAAAGGGTGTAACAATCATCGTGTACTCGGGGAGAAATGTACAATGTGCGAACGTGTTTGTCGGTATCCGGTATTCGAGTACTGGATACGTATTCTCGAGTACTTGACGCCTGAATACTGGCCACTCGAAGCTTTAAGATTGCGAACAAGATGTTCGAGCCCTCGGGTGCTTGACACGCGATAAGTACTCTGTAGTAAAATACTTTTGTCGCTTGAAAGACCGGTGATCCGCTCGTCATTTATTATTCGTAATTGTCTATTTGTTGCGTATCGTTAGTACCAAAGTAGTGGGAGTTGAAGATGAGTTCGGATGCTCGATATTCTGTAGCCAAGTACTCGGAATTCGGTATACGAATCGAATCGTTGCTCGTCGCGTTCTGAACACAAGTTCGGGGAAATCTCCTCGTCCAAATACAAAACGTCTGAATGATTCGTGTTTTTGCTAAGATACAATTCCTGGCACTTCCTGGACACGTGGTTCCAGCGACAAAACAAGTTATCGAGAGGCTTTATACGCTGAAGGAACTGAAGCTATAGATCGCTCGAGTTCTCGATAAAGCCTGCAAGGAGGATAGTGTCAACCTTTAACGGAATTATGATACGTTAGCTCGAACAAATCTATCGAGAGCATTGTATGCGATTGGTTCTGAGTATTATTCGTAGAACGGTCCACCAGAACGAGACTCGTGCGCTCTCCAGTTTGTGCTCTTTCGAAAACTCAAAATAAATTCTATCCTATACTTTTCGATTACTTTCAGAGAAATAACTTGGACCATCTATTTCGTTCAATGGACAAAATAGAAATTGCTTGTCTAGTTTATCAATCAAAATCCTTATGTTCTGGCAGTTTTTGATTTGGTCTTTTTCAACTAAACGGTAAACATGTCGGTGTTTGCTCGAAAAGCAATGTTCGACAGCAGTCGCTTCTCCGAAAGAAGAAAAGTGTTCGGTCTGAAAAGCGTTGCCAGCCGACGCCATAGCTGCGAGCAAGCATGATGGCCGTCCTCCGAAAAAAGCCACCATCGAGGTAGCTATCAATCTCGGCGTCCCTTGTTCGCGAAGGCAGTCGAGTACGAGCAACCAACGCCTATCTCGCAAAAATATTTCCAGCGGCAGAGCCCGCCCCCAATCTCTTTACGGTAATACTGCTCGATGGGTAGAAATGGTAATTACAAAATTTGTACAGCCTCAACATTTCAGAGTGGTACGAATCTCCATTTATTTGATCAATTTGGCGAAAGCCGCGTGACTTCTCATGACAAGGAAACTGTTAAACGATTTATTACGAGCAGATCCATATGCTAGATTCGAATTTCTTTCTCAGGTTTTGAAAATTTTCGATCGACTTGGAATTGCATTGTATCCCCGAATACCGTTTCGGCATTCGAAATTTTCAATTTTGATAGTCTCTGAATCACGGTGGACCGTCCAAACAATCAGTTTCGGCGTGACGAGGCTTCGTGCGTTCATTCATACAAACTGTCTTGAGTAGAAGGACAATATACCCTGCGTGACCCGGGTCATGCGTATACTTCTACGACCTCTAGATTAAACCGAAGAAGAGACATCGATTCCCTCGACTCTCCTCGATATACTGCGCGAGCGCAACAATCAACGATTCCGATGACACTTTCGCTTTCGTACGCAAAGAATATTAATCGCGCAGACAGCTGGTGATCGATCTGAAAGAAAGCATGGGATCATCGACGGGCTCCTTCGAGCGATTCAAAATTTCGAATACGACCGTCCCTGTCTCTCGGCAACCAAGGCAACTGAAGCATCAACAGTGACCTGTCGTCGGCGAAATTTGGCAAGCTTCCAACCAGGCTAATTAATCGAATTAAAGCAGACTCGTTAACCTTTTTTCGGCTCCTGTTGCGTCGTTTGTTCAACAGCTCCCCGAACTGGATTCTTTTAAACCTTTTGTCTCGCGGCAGTGAAAACTCTGAACCGACCGATCGTTGCAGCGATTTTTCTCACGAATCTTTCCTCGTTCTATCCCGGTCAAACTGTCAACGTTCCTACGACTGTGCAATAATACGATAAAAAGTTTAATAGAATTCACCTCTGTTCTGACTCCTTGTTACTCGCGTCTCGCGAAATTCTCGAATAGAAGGAATTTCAGCGTTCTATAAAAGTGTGATATTGTAGATCGATAACTGTAAACATCGCATTGCGAAGACAAAAAGCTCAAGTCGTACGTCTGCTTGAATTTAAGCAACGATTCACGCATCGGTAAACTGAATCTGGCTGATCGAAGCGTAACAAAATTCTACCGACCGAACATATTACTTCCGAAGGAAACCGCTTCTTTCAATTCCACCACCAAGCGAAAAGCAAATGGAAGCGTCTCTAGAGACTAAAGGCGGGGTCTTCTAAACGCGTTCGAACGCAGCGGTTTGCGATCCATACTCCATTCGTCGTATCATCCTGCTGTGTATGTATATAAGAGGCCCCAGGATCGCAGAATACTGCGTCCAGACGCACTTAGGAGACACCACCTTGACATCGCCGATGAGTAGAATGAACTCTCGACGAAATCGAGACACTGTGTCGTCACACCGGTTAAAATGAGCTTGCTACACTGGCAAATGAGCTGGTCAAAACTATTTTCATTTCATCGATGAAACTAAATGAAGTAGTTCAAGTAGACATACAGATTTTACGAGAATCGAGTACAGTGAAGTGGGATTTCGATTCACAAGGTGAATTTACAGATTTTGTCCAGCTAGAGAGCCCATTTTACCGAGTAAAATGTACCGAGTTGCGCTCGACAGTCTCGACTGGAGGCTAGGACAGGACACTTACAGTCTGTGATCCTCTGTTTTGTAGACGCGTGGCGCCGGTATCTTGGTCTCGTGACGTATCCTCCGCGATTCGAGTGATTGGGGTCAGCGATTCGTCGGACAGCGGCGAGCCGTGATCGAGTGTCGCGCGCGCACGAACCATCTCTGGGAAGAGAACGTTCGGAGAGGATTGATCGGTTCATTCACTCACTGGTGTCGGAGGTGTGCACGGGAGTGGTAGCCGGTGTGTTCGAGGGCTGATGTTGCGTCGGCTGCGTTGGTATGCCAAGGGACGCGAGCAGCGGCCGGGACACTGCACCAGGGGTGGCTGTCGGTGGTGGCGGGCTCTCCTGGCCCACGAGCAGGCTCGCAGGCGGGAACCCGAAAAGCTGGGATCACTGGAGCCTCGGCCAATAGTTGCCGGTCAGGTCCGGAGTTTGCGACGGGATCTGCACCGGCACCGAAACGCCCGCCGATATCACACCTGAAACAACCAAACGCATTTCCTCCGTGCGATTAATCCGTACAGTAAAAGGACCTTTAGAAAAAGTTAAATATTTCTACAGAACTTGTAATAAACCAGAGTGATATAGAAATCTATTTTCATTCTTAACCCTCATCCGTTTTTATATCACTATGTGTGATTGTTCATAAAATATTTTGTATTTTCATGTAAAATTACAAGCAATTGTTTCCGTTTAAACAAATGCAACAGCTAATTTGGTAACGGCCGGGAATGAATTTGTCTCACAGCATACCGGTCTCTTTACACAATCTCGTACGATCGTTGTAAAAGGCATGTTCTTCAGCGAGCGAACTTTCGCCAAAGAGAAGCGAGCTAATCCCCATTCATAACATTTTTACCGTCCATCGGCTATCCAACGATCAAGCTGGAATACATATTTAAGGTGCGCTTCGTGGAACAGAGGAGCGTATAAATCATGGTACAACGAGTGAGATCAAGCGGCGCGTTCTCCGTGAAAACGATACACGCCAAGGGTCGGCAGGCGGGCACTTAGCAATGGAAACGACGACGGGACATCGCCGGTGGTGGTGATGGCAACGAGCGCGGTGAAAGTCCCCGGCGCTCATGCACGTAAAACGATTATGATGGATAAGTTGCGGCTCGTTCCGCACGTAAGAAGCGCGAGAAACGAGGAATAGAAGGGGGATGGAGTGGAGCAGGGGAAGAGAGAGAGAGAGAGAGAGAGAGAGAGAGAGAGAGAGAGACTGGAGAGGACGGTAACGGAGGGAAAAGCGAAAGGAAGAGAGCGAGTGGAGCTAGGCGAACGGGGCGGAAAGACAAAAGGAATGCGGCGCGTGTTCCGCAGTATTCCACCATTCTACGGCGTTCCACTCCATTCCTGTAGGTACGCCGCGCACCCCCGTGTTTCCTCCCCTTTGGGTTCGCACGTTATTGAGCGCTCGCCCAGCCGAGGCGAGACCCAACCCATCCACATCCTCTGTTCGCCCCTGTATACCTTAAAGAGAGGAAGAGACTGTAGGACAGAGACGGCGAAAACAAGCCCAGCCACGGCGAAACAGAGACAGCTCGAGAAAGAAGGAACAGGGGTTGCAGAGTAGCGGGGAGGGACAAGGTAACTGGTGTGGGTCGTCCCTCCACAGTTTCGGTTAAACGAGAGGGGTCGAAGGGACGCGGAACGGGATGGAGAACAGAAAGTTGAGGAAGAAAGAAGCTCGAGAGTTCCTCGTGCGCGCGACAGAGAAAGTGCGAATCGGAGAAAATGGAAAATTCACCGGCTACGTCTGCGGTCGGAAGGGACGGAGAACCACCGAACATCCCATTCTTCGATTCAACCCTCCACCCGCCCCCGCCTCGGCACAGCGGCGCCAAGCGAGATTTGTTTTAAAATCCTTTGACAATTCCGTGGACGAACGACCCACGTGCCGCGCGACAATCTCTAGGCCCGAAAGACACCCCCGAACTTTTCGCCAGATCCGAACCGACCTACCCTGCCACCATCCTGTCACACGTCGCTCTCAACAACCGCTATATCTATAGATTACATGCAAAGAGGTTTCCGGGTAATCCGCGACGGTTTATTTCGTTCTCGGCATTGCACTGGTTACAGCGCGAGAAGAACCGAGCCCGCTAAACAATTTCAACGAGTGTTTCGACTAGCTACTTAACAGACAGAGCAGACTATCGCCAGGACATGAGACAAGCCTGACCATTCAGATTGCCTTCGCGTTCCTCTTGCCCCGTTCTCATACCCCTAGATTTCTCTGATTCTATTCTGGAGTGTACAGGGTGTTCAGAGATTTACTAGCCACCGGTTTTCTCGTACCCTATAAACCATATAATAGTGTACGTCCGTTTTTTCATATCTCCAATATTTTTCGAGAAATATCGTTATATTATATCTGCTTCAATGGAAATCATTATGATTTTGGACAAAGATCGGCAGTATAATTATTAAACATGTAAAACCGGAACAAGAATTAGGATGAGCCGCGTGTCGCTTTTAAGCTTCCTTAAAAATGGTTTTACCATGCGTGAGAAACGAGAAATGATCTGATTACGTGTTTATCCTGTATATTCCCACAATTTGTCAGCAACATTTTAGATGATATTTGTCCGTATCAATTTACCATTGATAATTAATTCATTAAAACAAGATCACCGACAGTAGGTCGGTTGATATAATGAATTTCATCCCCGCGACGAAAGGGATGAACGGGAACGTTGTTACATAGGTACATACGGCGAATTTATTTGCGATTTTCCGCGTCGATCGTGAATACCGAGCGCGTTCACAGGCGAAACAAACTTTCTTGCGGCCATTATGCGTATTTCCGCTGGTGCTGTTTGCTACGATAACTAGTTTTCGCGATGACGCGCAATGTTTTCCTTTTTCACCGTCTCGCCGCAATTGCGCGGCCCGAATCCTCGAGTGTGTGTAATCAGGCGGATGTTTCAATGGTACAGAATAAGTACGTTTGAGCGGGAACAGCCTGTTCTCTACAGACGGCACGCGTCGCGGCGGCCAGCACGAACACGCGATACCAATCGTGGCATTTTCCGCTTTCCGTGTCCTCTACATATTTAGACATTTTAGACCGAGTAGCTACTTCAAAAGCGAAAGAATCTCTTGAAAACTCCGCGGTAGTGTCACGGTTCAACTATTACTTTACAGCGTTGGAGAAGATAATATCTAAGATCATTTAAAAATATTTATACAGGCTGACCTAACTAGTTGCACGGTAAAAGTCATTTTTCTCAGGTATAATCGTGATTTTGAAGCAGTTGTTCAGAGAAGAAAACTGAGCATTAAATTTGAAGTTATCATAGAACCAAATAAAAGAAAATTGGACATAATCCTGCAACGATGAAACTATAAGCTTTATGGTCCTGCTGTCGACCATAAAGACGCGGTTAACGAGACAAGGAACAGATTTCATTCGGGTAAATCGGTTCCAATTGGCGCGATTCTTTGAGGCGGCTTTAGATAAAGAAGATAATGCCTCTTTCGCACTACGCGGGCTTCAATTAAATGGAATTTCCACATGTGTTGAAACCTTTTCGTTCTGCAGACTTGAAAATTTTGCGATCTGGCCCTTTCCAAAAAGAGTTTGCCGACCCCTGGTTTAATGCTCAACTCTGCCAGAGATTCGTGTATTTCATTTACACGTTTGAAAGCATGATTTCTAGTCGCAACCCACGACCTTGATTAACGCTTACTGGAGCGGGGAGCAAGCTGACTGGATGCCGATAGACGGCTTTGAAGATTCAGCAGGAACAAACAAACAATCCTTAAGCGTAAACTCACCAGTCGCGGTCGAGGTCGTCGGCTGGTAGGGCGCACCACCTGGTCCTGCTGGCTGTCCACCGGGTGTGGTGGGAGTTCCACCATGAGAGGTCGGTATACCACGATGGGGTTGCGAGTGCGCAGCAGTGCTGTGTGCGTGGGAGTAAGACTGCGTCAACGAGTGGAGAGGCTCGTGGAACACGTACGCTGGATATCCCTCGGCGCGTTGCTGAAGACAGCTTCCACCCATTGACCCGCCCAAGCTGCTTGACATCGAGCTGCGAGGAGAAAACGGATCCGCGTCAGGAAACGGTAACCGGAGAGGGCCAATCTCTGCCGATTTCAAAGAGATTCCAGAAGGGCCTTTCGCGAAACGCGACTTGTCCACTCTTAAGTGTCCAATAACCGACTTCCACGGCAGACCTTTCGCTCGAGATCCTTCGTTCTTAGTAATTATCTTGCACTATAGGGGTTTTTCGAGGATTCCAATGTCCCGTGTCTAAGACCCGAGGCTCTCTTTTAGCCTGCATCGTAATCTTTCGTTCGGGTACCTTCCTACTTTCGCTTTTGAAAATTGCAGGTCAAATTGAAAGGGTCTCTTCGACTTTTGCAGATGTCACGACGAAACTTTTCAAACTTCTGATTGCTTATATTCATAACAAAATCAAGTTAATTTAAAATCCGCGGTCTAATAATAATGTGACTCTATGCAGGATAAAGAGAAGAAAATGGAAGAAAACGCGTATAGCGGAGCACGAGGGTAAAATGGCGATAGCGAAGGTCGGAGTTCAGCAACGATTACGATATGTTGGCCTGTAAAAGGAAGATTAAGCGAATATAAAGCGGTTACCTGTAAGTGTCAGGCATTGTGGCGATCGGCTGCGGTATCGATGAGTACATGGCGTTGAATCCGGCGTTTAAGGGTAACCGTGGTGTGGCAGGGGTTGCAGCCGGTGGTGCTGTGCTGCCGCTACCCCCGCTGCTGCCACCGCCGACGACCTGATCGACGGCTGCTCTCCTTTGGTTCCGTAATTTCTCCTCTCGACGCCACTTCGCCCTGCGATTACTGAACCACACCTGCAACCGACGCAATGATGGTGCTTTTGTCACGATAAGGGCGTCACTTCGCGCGATGTATTCGCATTATCCGCACCTATCCATCCTCGCTCTCTCGCCCGTTCATTCTTCTTTCCACTCGTGCACTCGTACTTTCATTCCTCACCTCATTCTCTCTCTCTCTCTCTCTCTCTCTCTCTCTCCACACACAATTTTCCCACCCATTCTCACTTTTTCACCCTCCACCGCGCTACTCCGTTCCTCTCCCACCGTCTTCCTCGTTCGTTCGCTGTCTCCTCACCCTGCCCTCCCCTTCGTCCCTCTTCACCCCAATACCCATGCAACAGCGTGAAATTTAGATACTTTTTTTCCTATCCGCGGAGGATACGCCGGTCGAGTTTGCCCGAGACTCCCTCGCAGTTTGTTAATTGTGATTGAGCAGTTGTCGGAACGGGAAATTGAGTTACTATCGCTGTATTCCCGTCGCTCTTCGCTCGTATATACACACACACTTCCCTTTTGTTTCTTTGTTTGTTTTTTTATAAAGCCTGCGGGCTTCACAGGAATCTGCAGACGGCAACTTGAATTGATTCGCGACGTTAGCCTCGATTGATGCAGTCCGCAACGGGATTGTCACACGTGTCCTTTGGCACTCGATCGACCATAAACATTCCTGCTTTTTTCTTGTGTTCTTCGTGAAGAACGAAGCACGGATACTCGCCGATGCGAATATCAATTCATTCTGAGACATTAACCCTGTCGTTCTCCCCGTTTATCTTATGCATTCCGGATCGCAACGATCCAACAAACGAGAAACCTTAAGTCGACCACTCTACACGGTTAATCAGGAGTGACAGGCTGATTGAAATTCATAAAAATTACAATATTAAAATAATACGAGAGCATAATAATAATAGATCATAAAGGAATAGAAAATTGTACAATCTCCAGGATTTACAATCGCGATTAGTTTCTAACTAGAGGAATTAGTGAGAAACGTTTCTCGCCCGGACACTCAGGCCGATGGGGTGTGTTATAATAACTGGCAACCTCGAGCAGCAAATCGGAGCTTAAGTTCTTTGTCGCGCTTCCACGGATTTCCTGATTTCGAAGATACCTCGTCGCGATAAGAGGATTCTCTCTCCCTTCGATATGTCGATTTCCCCCGAATCTCGAAGCACTGTCGGCACAAACTCCAGATTACATTGTAATTTTTCCCCACCCAGTGCGTCCCTACTCTTCAAGACAGAGTCGGCAGTCGGCAGAACAGGGGAATTGCCTCCAAGTGAGGGGAATACGGTTACCCTCTCTCCGATGGTATCGTCGAATCAGTCACGTGACATTGTGATCAGTGATGACGTGATCATAGTGATTTTGTCACAGTGATTCGTGATTTTCGTGATTTTGATTCTGAGATCACAGTGTCGCGACTATCTTCGAGATAAATATTTTTGGAAAAAATGTAAAGACCTGTGGCGTGTTGTAATGCTGCAGGCCGATTATTGGATTCGTTCGTACGAAGAAAAAAGCAGCGCGCACCGTTTTTCCGTTTTGCCAATTCATGGGCGGGAGGCGTGCTTCTACGTACGTATACATATGTACATGCATAATAGTCGACAATTGCTGCGTTGGCCGTTTCGCTCGTAAACAACGACGAACTGTCGTACGATAATGAGAGCAGCGATAGAAAAATTCGATAACCAACAATGCCCGCAACTTTTTTAATTACCGTGCACCGAGAAATGACGACCGGTAACAATGCGCGAGGGAATCGCAGTCGGCACGGCGCACTGGCATTATTTCCCCTCGATTTTACCTCGAATATCTGCGCATTCAGTCCCCAATCATTTCGCGCATTAATACGATACTCGATAAAAGGACGCGTTTCTTTTTCGATAAAAGACGCTATTACCGTTAAATTTTAGCCAATCTGTCTTTCAATTTCTCCTCTAATAAATTGGAGCACGATCGCCGACTAAAGGAGGAAAGCAGATTCGTGCAAACGCGTGAAAAATATGTATAGTACTTTGGATAATTACGTTGTTTTCTTTCAATGAAAAGCCAGCGAAACATGACCGTTCCGCTTGTTTAGATTGTTAAATGTGAGTAGATATTGTTCGACAAATGATACTGCTTCATCTGAACAGGAAATTTCAGTTTTCAATAATTCGTGACATTTTCAGACTATTTTGTGCAATTCACACAGATCCGCAAAATGTATTTCTAACTTCTGGTATTCTCTCTGTAATTCCGACCAATTGTCATTTCTTCAAAATTTTTTTTCCACGTCTCATAGTAAACTAATTGCTCCAACTTGTCAAAATAATTCAAGTGGTATGTCGAAAACGTGATCGTCAGATTATTACTGTGATTTAGTGTGCAGATATATGTATCAGTGATATTTAATGCGAGGAGTGCAAAGAAGAGGGACTAAAGATTTAGGACGCGGAGCTGTAGTCGATCAAGGAAATTCGAGATTATTTTATGGCGGTGTCGGGGCAACTTGATCTTGAACAGCGCACACCCGACGGCCTTCGAATCGAATCAAAAAATAAATTTCATCTCGCCGGCGACGTGGCAAATCGCGTTCTAGCACCCCCACCGGCGAATATCCACCATTCGCCTGCAGCAAGCTCCTTTCGCCCAATACCGTCGTTCCTCGTAAACTCGTCCTACCGCGTCCCCGAAAACTCGTTTGAATCGATCCATTCGGAATTCCACGAACCGGCTACACGCCCGTCCCTCTACGCCGGACGTACCTTCTACTTTGATTGGCAATGTTTAGAAGATGGCGTGGCACGCGAATTTTAAGAAGATCCCACGGAACTTCTGCGCCCAGCCTCGAATTCGTGGAACGCACGCCTTCAACTTCAAGCGGAACCAACTTTTCTAATTTTCTTACGTTTCACGTTCCGACTATCGATTCCGTCGTTCCGGAATCTAAAGATGAGATAATTGGGATTTTGCGGCTACCGGCAGGTTGTCGCGATCGAATCATCGAACCTCTTCATGCTACCTCTCTCGTCGTCCCTAACCATAACTACGGTTTCAGAAGTTTCAAATTTCGAACAGAATGTTTTAGAATTTAAAGTAGACGAGGTAGAAAGGGAGGCAGGGTATTCGTTTCCGCGTTCAACTGAAGATTTCTCTATCCGTGATTCGTGTCTTCTCTACTTGAGCTGTGTGATCTATGTAAATGTATATTTATAAACTGCTCCTTGGAACTACTTCACCTCTAGCGGAAGACATTTGTTCAGAAACTTTCCGTTTCCTTCTTAATTCAACGAGTACAACTCGTTCGTGCTAACTACACCGTATTCGTGCATCCTTTCATTCCGACTTTCCAAGTGTTCATAGCTAATTGACAGACTAGGCTAACGGCGCCAGCTAAACGGCGAAGAAACACGAAAAGAAACGGAATCTTTTAGAGAGTCGTAGAAGAAATTCAAGTGTCCCTAGGACTAGAGGAAATTTTGTCGGAGCTTCGGAAATGATTTGGCGAGCCAGGACGACGACGTGTCGGGTTGGAAATAAGAGCAGCTTTGCGTCGTCGTCCCAGTAACGTTAATGTTCGGCATATTGGGAGCAGATCGGCCATCGCGCACATGGTTGATTCGTCCATTGCCATAGATGATAATCGGGCCAGCGTTGTTGCGCGGCATGGCGAAACTCGTGCGAGAGTATTCAAGGTATAGGTGGAAAAGCGAGGAACAACCAATCAGAGGGCAACCTCCCTGGGGACGCGACGTTGCCATGGTTGCGTTCGAACCCTCTTAGGCCGTCTGCTGGATCCCTCACGGCTCGGTCGGGATATGTCGGTTCTGTGGCGTTTCGTAGCGTGCCGCGGTGGTGAAGTCCACGCCAAGCCCGCGCCACGCCATGCCACGCCATGCCACGCCACGCCACGCCACGCCGCGCCATGTCCTGCCATGCCGCGCTTCGCTTCGTTCGCTTGGTTCGCTTCGTTCGCTTCGTTTTCGCCCATTGCTCCTGCGTCTGTCTACCCGTTCGTTCTCGTTCCTCCTTGGTTCGTTGTTCGTTAATCGGACGACGAACGGGTCCGGCGGTGGAATCATTCCTTTCACCCCTTTCACGCTCTTTTTCTCTTTCTATTCGTCTCCCCTCTCCCTTCCCTCCTTTATTTCCTCCTCTCGCTCGAGCTTTCTCTTGTTTCCCCTCTCTTTCTCTTCTACTCTTTCTCTCTCTCTCTCCATTTCTCTCCGTTTCTCCTCGTTTCCCTCCTCTCTGTCTCCCCGTTTCTCTTGCGCGCACTTCGGCGTCTCTCTTCTTCCTTCGTCTCTCGCACCGGCACTCCCGGTTTCCTGCACTTAGCAAGATCAATACCAGCCAACGAGGCTTGAAAACATGCGTCAACATGGTCTTGCACTGTTTGTATGTCCACATAACGCTCACCGCCCGGTTACTACCACCGACGCGAAAGCCCGCCGGCCACTTCACCACCCCCTATCCTCGAACCAGGTGAGGGAGGCCGGGTCGGATAGCAAGAGGGTCCAACAGGGTGAGCCAGCGGCACCGCGCGGCCAAACATTGTTCGATAAGGCTGCGTACATATTAGCTCATATAACCGTACCGTCACCCCCGCGACTCGAGCAATCATGTTATATTAATTAATTGCGATACACCGAGCGCAAGTCGCTTGAACGCGATGCTAGACACGGCCGCGACCAATCGACGAACGCCATGCGAAGGAAGTGTGGCCCGGTAACTTTGGCTACCTTTTCACGATTGTTCCCGAGACATCGGTGAACAAGAGGCGGAGCAAATGTTTACGTTGCTCGTCGAACTATCAGAGCACTTTTCGTTTTCAAGAAAGTACAATTCGATCAGGAACGTATTGGTATAGTTGGCCTTGAATTATTTGGCTGGTTACAGTATTAGTACAGTATTAGAACCATCCGATTTTTAAGAGTACCGTAACACTAAACCTACCACTGCTGGTCCAATGACCGGTTCCATATTTTTCATTCTACAATTGTTGAAATTACGAAGTCGCTTACATGGAAATCGATACGATAAATTTCTTTATCCGGTGAAATACCGCGATCGCAAAAATCCATAATATTATTTGGATTTTCGGACAACACTACGACCGTTGGCTGAAACGAATATTTATCAATAATTACATCAACCAATACGTTAACTGCCACGCCAATCGTGTATGTTTGACTCTAATAATTTGTTGAGTAGATTTCAACGTTAATTCGTACGTGGTAGGCAGAGTTCAGATTTCATTAGGACACAATAAAAATTGAATGGATATCTTGACGAAGGGCCTATGCCAATTTTTTAAAAATTTTGTAGGCGCGCAATTTTGAAGTCAAACCGTCGTTGACCGTCAACAACTTTGGCCGACAACGAATCTAAAATCATTGTCGGTAAAATTTGGAGTCGGGGATATTTGTGTCGGTGATTTCCATGGGACCCGTTAATGTTTACATCTGTCGTTCGCAAGATCACCGAAAAAAGAAAGTTGAACCATGAAACGACTAAGAAACAAGTCGTTAACGACTGTTAACATTAATTGGGAGCTGTCTTTGTGAAGCTCGGCATAATAAAGAAAAAAATCTGAGCTTCTCCTTTTTGTTCGTATCACATCCTTCAAAAGCGGAGTCCGTCTTAATCAAGCCAAGGATGCATCAAGACCTCGCCGCGGAAATTAAGTCGCGCAAAGAAGCAGCGGATAAAGAGAACGAGAGAGAGAGAGAGACCAAGAAGATAAAATCCCGAGGTAACGCGCGGATTCGTCGGTGGTGTTTAATATACCGGGTGCAGCATGGTCGCGCGTTTAGGGTATTTAATGAAAGGGCGTCGTTTTCGCGCGCTCGCCTCGCCAGTAGCCCTCCTCGAGATATAAAGAAGAGGCGGTGGAGAAGACGTCGTGGAAAATGGAGAAAGACCATCGCGGGGGTGGGTGGGCTCGGCACCGTGGAAGGAAAGGGAGGAGATGAAGCGAAAGAAAAAAAGAAAGACCGGTGGCGCGGAGGGTAGCGCAGGGACGGCGGCGGGTGGCCCGGGGGAGAGAAAGGGGTGTGGGTGGAGCGAACGCGAAAGAGGATGCACACGCCGCATTCGCACATTCACACTCACCTGGATACGTGCCTCAGGCAATCCAATCTTCTCGGCGAGACGCTCCCGTGCAAACACGTCCGGGTAATGTGTCCGCTCGAATTCTAAAACGAAACCAGTTTGCAACAAGTGCTCGTTATTAAACGTGCCTCCTTCCCGCGAATCTGTTCGCGACACACGATCTCGCTATTTCCACGCAGCCTCTCTATTACACGCAACTACGCAAGCACGCACGCACACGACTGTGTTCATGTTCACCTGTGTGTACGTATTATTAATCGTGCATAATTTCGAATCACTACGAGACAGGATTAAATGGATAATTATCGACGATACTTGAAAGCTCCGGACCGACTTGAATGGCCGTGGATCCAATTAAATCTGTTATAAAGCGCGCTCGCGTTCCAAATGCTTGAGAAAACTCGATATCCGTGGAAAGCAGTAATTTACTTGTACGAGAACGCGCGCTAGATCGACCGATATTTATGCCGTAACTGTTACCCCCGCGGAATGGAATCCATTTTACTCCGGGAATCAAAGTTTATTGCGTCAAGATGGCTTCTGTCGTCTGCGCGCGTGCTGATTCGAACGAGACACGGACAAATGTGCCAACGAATCGATCATCGAATGCATACACATTATACATGAAGAAGCGTATACAATTATTTCTCTCTACGTCGTTTGCATACTTTATTGCGTTAGTTTAGCGTATTAGTTTAACGTATTCACAGATATAAAAGGATATTCGTGTATGTGCGAATACTCCAAAGAATTACAGATATGCAATGTAACGTTGAAATTCTAACCTTTCTCGAGGCTGTCGATTTGTTCGTTCGAGAAGGACGTCCGGTTACGCTGCAACTTCCGTTTTAGCCTCAATCGTACCTGCGAGTCTTCGTCGCCCGAAGAATTGTGTTCCGAATTGCCGTCCGACGTCGTTTCCTGTTGATGCGACAATAACGAGCCCGTATCTGAAAACAGATTTAGATAGTCCTGCATCATTAAATCCGAATAAACTGGTCTTTTTCCAAATTTCTATTTAAATAAAATTCTTGCCCAACTCTGGTTATTTGGTTGACTGGACATGGGCCCAGCAATTAAGGAAGACTGTGACGGAAAGTATAATAAAAAACCATTCAATGTTTTCGGTAAACGGTTCAAGTCAGCAGGATGCGAACGCGAAGAGAATTTGGGCCGATTTAGCAGCATCCGAACGATTCGCCAGCCCGGTCGTGCCCAGAAGACCGATCCAATTACGAACCGTCTACTCTACGGTATCGTTCCAGTGATTTGGCGACGAGCGAGGCCGCGGACTAACTCCTCAGGATTCCTCGACACTGAAATGTTCAGGGTGGCCTGGCCTAGGTTCGCCGTATAGTCCTCGCGATTCGTGTTGGTGCGTAGATACGGCGGGAGAGGGACGAAAAAGAGAATGAAAGGGAGATATAGAAAAAGAGAGACAGGGGAAAAAGGGAAAGATGAGAGAAGGGCGGGGGGGGGGGGAGAAAGGGAGAGTCGCGGTGGCCGTCGTCAGTTCCCGGTGAGCCGCGATTACTTTCCGCCTCCGCACACCGAACCCTCGCCTGTTTCCATCCCTCCCGATACCTTCCTGCCATTTCCCTTACCCTCTGTCCATGTCCGTCCCTCCGTACTCTACGCGTACCTATATATTCTCCCTTACCGTATATATGTATGTATTCTCTATGTGTACCTATACATCGTCCGCTCGTCAGCTGCTCGCTTTCTCGTTCGCTCATCTCTCGCGCATCCCACACCATCCTCCCCAACCCTACGAAATCTCTCGCTCAGCCCCCTCGCTCTTCCTCTTTCGCCCTCTCTCTCTTTCTCTTTACAGCCTCGGTGTCCTTCTGCGGATTCGAAATACCGTCACCCTCAAACGTACACTACCCGCCAGCACCGTTTCGTCCCTCACGGCCGAAACCATCCCTCGGAATATCTCCTCCTCCGACTCCTCCGCCCTCTTTTCTCTCCTCGCGAACACCCCCACTGGCGCGTAACGACCGACGATATCGGGCTAGTCCGCTCCAGGACCGGCGATCGTTGGCTTTAATTTTCTAGGTGACAACGCATCGCCGGGCAGCCAAGAAATGGTATCCGCACGCCTCGACGGCGTCGTTTCCGTCGACGAGCCGGCCGGAACGGTTCTCGAAAACCGACACCGGCTGTTTATTAACACCTTGCCGCGTAGCGGTGGCGGTATTTCAGAAGAAGTTCTTTTTCGAATTCGTTTTTACCCCTCACACAGGTTTTTATGACTTTGAATACTGTTTAAGTTTGTAGGGTTTATAGTGTGTACGTATGCGTATTGGCAGATAGCCCTATATACGGTTGAATTTGTAAAAATAGAAAATCGAAAGTAACAACGGAATATTGGAAAAAGAAGATCAGATCGAAACGAACTCGGCCGTGATATACACGTCTGTCAACGTTATCGTATGTGGTTATAATAAATACGACTATGCCTTACTAGTTCGTCGTCCATGAAATAGACATCATTCGCATTAATCGCATCGTTTGTCGAAAAAAGATTTTACCGGAGGTAGAATATTACTGTTTGAATCTAGAAAAAGGAACGATTTTCTGGAACGTGTCGGCGAATCGTAGTGTATCATTGGTGAGCTCCATTAAAAGAATTGTTGCCGTTTGTGGGCGCGTAGTCGAGGGGTCCCAGTCGCTTTCACGTGTTCGAGGAGCTATAGACTCAGACAAACGCTATAGAGGAATCCGGTCTCAATAGTTGATCCACTTCTTCTCGTGCAGCGACGGGGGCGGCGACGGCACAATGCTCGAAAGAAGGTAGAAGTCAAGGGAGCACCCTCGAGGTATTATAATCTGTCCGTACGCGCGTCATTCTCGCCGCGTTCTTACACTAGACTTCAGCGAAACCACGGCATTGTGACGGTTTAATTCTACCACGGTGTGCAACCATTCGACCCCAGCCAGTTTATAGCCGAAGAAAGGAATACCTGGCGGACCAGATTCGAAACGTCTCTTCTAATAGGATCACGTTAACTGGTCGGGCTGCGGTCCAGATCTTGCCTCGAAATTGCTACGCGGATGACAATTCCGTACGTGACCGCGGTCGATAAGCAGATTACGAAAATTATAGCAGACGGACGCAGCGAGGTTATTTTCGTGAATGGCAGCTGCTGAATCAATAGGATTTTCATCACGAGGAGATACTAGATTGCCGGCCCATTGTAAAATACTACCATGGACGCAGTCTTCGGAGTTAACGCGATCAAGGTGGCCCTTATTTTTCGACTATGAAATTTTCGGCACGATTACCTCCAATATTTTTTCATTTCGTCAAAGAATGATATACGTCGGGAAGACGTGCCACATCGAGCACGAACTACTAAAATGGAAGTAAAAAGATCAAAAATATCAATATTCCTTAGATGCGTTCAAGTACAAGTGTACCTTGTACGAGTTAACATTATTTCACATTAATTAGCCTGTCTAATTACTATCCGCCACCTTCAAGCTAACAAGTCCGTTTTCGCTCGAATCTCGTGTTTCGGATTAACGGTGTAAAAATCTGAGACTTACCGCTTCGTTTGAGCAACGAGTCGTCGCGACCATGAAGTTGGCTGCCGGGTAGCAGAGACTGACCAGAGCCAGGGGTTGCCGCTGTTGGAATTCCGGTGGCCAAAGGATGATGAGAGGGCGTAGCCGAATACCACGCCGGTGGCCAACCTGCAGCTTGGCCATTGAACATCCGAAGCTTATCGTAGACACTCTCGGCACCCTGATGTGCCTGCACCGCTGCCGCCTGTTGCTCTTTCTGCGAGGCCAGGTTCCTCAGCACCCTGTTGATGGACGATACCTGAGGACAGGCGAACGGCCAGCATGATAAATGAATGTTAAATAGACTGCATTATTACAGTGTCGAGAAACTTTTACGCTTCCTACGATAACGTTCGATTCCGTCGATCATTAATCTTCAGCGCATCATCGAAATGAAGATTTTAAACGGTGAAATAGATATCATCCGCGTATGGAAATCCCTATTATTGTAGAAAAATTCAGTGATTATCAGGCTGTGGATTTTACGCGTTGAATCCAAACTGAGTGAATGCAACTTCAAGCAGGAGATAGATTAAAAGAATTCAAGAGCTTCACTGTATTCGTTCCACCTTATCAACATTATTGAAGGAAGAAAGTTGGCTATTGTTCGTTATTTTTCGAAATTCAAGAAAACGCTATGCGTTAACACTCCCAACAGCGATCGCTGAACACTCGATCGATTCTTGTGTATTCCAAAGATCGCGTCCGCTTAATTAAGAACAGAAGAGCGATGTAAAACGATCAATCGCGGATACGGCGCGGCGATTCTTTGAAAAGTTCCGTGGATTCTTTGGCCACCGGCTGACAATCGTTTGTATCGTTACATCGGTTTGTCTCTGGCTCGCCAAACCCGACCACCGAGAGCTTCCTCCTTTCTTTCTCTTCCGACGTTCGCGTTCACCGGGAAAGAGAAAGAGAGAGAGAGAGAGAGAGAGAGGGAGAGAGACAGAAGAAAGAAAGGGGGAGAGAGAGAGTGAGTACCAGATGAAAGGACACCGCCATCCAATTATTATTACATAAAACGGTTTCCATGGCTCTTCGCTCCCCTAACCAACGGCAGCGCGGTCTTCTTCACCTTGTACCGCGACCGAACCACTGGCTAACTCTAAAGTTATAACGAGCCACGAGGGCGAGCCTTGTGCTCTCGAGTCGCGCACATAATAGTCTCGGTGTTCTACGTGGCCTCCACCCCTCGTACACCCCTCTAACATCGACGTAGACGGTGCACCAAGTCGAACATAGCTGAACGCGACGCTCCCATGGACGCAAACCAGCAAGCGGATGGAGGATATCGAGCGGAGCTTCTTAATTACGGGCTCCGTTGAAAGGTTCGATATGATAGAGAGCGAGAGAGAGAGAGAGAGAGAGAGGGCACACGAACGAGTGCAAAGCCGATCCATGTCGCGTGGTTCGACTTAAGACCGGTGAAATAATGGCTGTACCCTGTCGGGTGCCAACGACGTTGTTGGTTCGAGTGGCTGCGTACGTCGTGGCGGGTCAAGAACGCTCGAGAGGGGTCCGCGTTATTACGCCGAATGAAAGCCGATAAATTCAATCGCGCTCTCTGTTTTCGCCTGTTCTCGATGCGGGGGATCCGAGTGCTCGAAAGGCTCGAGTAACGCTTTATAATAAGCGAAACAACGCTTTGCGATCAGTAGCAACAGAAAAGTGTTGCGTAACGCGATGCGAACACGAGAAGAAGCCAGACGAGACGAGGAGGCGCAACCGAGAGAGAGAGAGAGAGGGAGAGGAAGGACGGTTATCAACGACACGAGGATAATCAGTCGGAATCGAAGAGGAACAAATCTTGAATTTTCCGTCCGATCGAAGCTGGATTCTCTCTGCGACGACGACGCCGGGACAGTTTCTTAGGAAATTGCCGCGGCAGTTACGCGGAACAGTTCCAAACAAATGCAATCCCGCGATGACGACGCTGCTGCGTACCTTAACTGGAATCAATTCGAAGAGAATGGTCGACCGAGACGAGAAAGGAGGTCCGGGCGAGGGCGGGCGACGTGGATGTCGGGAGGGATGGTGCGGGGATGGAGCAGGGAAAGTTCAGTATCGCGAAATTCGTCTGAATCCTGCGAAATAATGGCGACGGGAGACCGGAAAGGACGTTTCCAGACTAACTGCGGCACAGGCTAGCCAGCCTCGAGCCAGCCTAGCCTCTGCTTTCCATCATCAAACCAAGCAACCTGGCTGTTCTACGCTCCGCTCCACTCGGCTCTCGCCGCACAACAGCCGCAGCACCGATGCAGACCATTACACGCGCGACCGGACACGAATAATTGTGCAACACGCTTAACTGATCCCATTCACCCTGATTCTACCCGCTCCCATCCGCTCGTCGGCGACTAACCCCGTCGCACCCCATTGCCGCACGATATGTACCCACCGCAACAGCCCGACACGCTACCCACCACCGCCATCATCGTCATTGCTATCATTACCGTTAACGTCGTTCCCATCCCGGAGACAATCGTCGTCATCGCCGGACCGATCGAAGATACCGGGACAACGATCGATCCGCGACCAGACCCGAGAATACCCTTGCCACTGTCGGAACCGTGTCCGAGGAAATTAACCCCCGGAAAACGACCGAGGGCGGAGCCGACGACACTTACTTTTTACCCACGACCAACTTTGCCCGACCAGCTTTCGGCTAATCTGCTACAAGACGATTCTCCACTCCGGATCTTTATGCAAATTGCCATTTTCATACAGCCTCTTCTAAAATATCCAAAACTAACTCTTCGCGGTTGAAATCCTGGCTTTGCTCGCCAACGCTGTGTTTACTGTTGCTTAATAATTGAACAGCTCGAGAGCCAATTAGCGCAAGTCCAATTTTCTCGTATCAATTTTCTTGAACCAGCCGGTTTTAGTTTTTTTTCTTTTTTCTTTTTACTTAATCCTTTGCGATTATTTTCTACCTGGATTTCTTGTATTTTTTCTGCAGAAGCCACAGATACACAATTTTATGCATACATCGATTGAAAACCGCTCGGTGTTTTCGGTTCTCCTTTCGCTTCTAGATATCCATCATTTTCTATAGTCGATTGAAACCGAGCCAGAAAAAGAATCAAAGAACATTTGAAAATACATATGTATGTATGATGGTATCGGTACGAGCCAGAATCTGAATTCCAACGAACTTTCCTATAGGGGAGAAATGTCCGGTAACGGTCCCAAAGTTAGCGTCTCGTTCAAAGAAGCTGCAAATAACCATCACCGACGAAACGGCAAGAGAAGCTAAAACAAATCGGTTGTACCTTCCCCTCCCCTGCCCCTCCCGGCAATTCTGTATGACTAGTAACGCAACAGATACGTCGAGCTCTCGAAACAGAGAACATTTTCATCGCGGGGCTCAAAAGACCGCAAAAACCGATCGACCGATCAAGACCGTCGGTGCTACAATCGAGGTTGATCGGTCCGGCCCGGCACGGTCCGTGCACCTCTCCTGTGTCCCCCTCGTCTACATCAAATCCAGCAGACAACAGACAATCCTATCACGATCCTCTTTGCTGTTACCAGTCCCTGGTACGCGTACACCGGGCCACGGTGATCATTATAACGATTTCGAGTTAAAAGCTGAAACGTTTCGATCGGCGTTTCTTTTCGAACGGCGGATGCTATCGATAGAGGGATGAAACTGTGTGTGTACCACCGGTTGATTGATCACCCTCCCCACTTCTGTTCCGAACACCAACAGAGAGGGATAGAGAGGTAGAGAGAGAGAGAGAGAGGAGAGAGAGAACCGGCAAAGCGAGTGTTTCCTCGACCAGCCGACGGATAACGACTCGTGCGCGTGCCATCCTCTTCGATATTCCTGACAGACACGATCGGAGGGGCTGATGCTAGCGGCATGGCACCAGAGACAGAGTGTTTTCGATAGAACCAAACCCGAAGACCTTTCGGACGTGATACGCTCTGCTACATTCGATGTAGCAGAACATTATCAGATTGCTAAGAATTCTCTCGTGATAGAAGAGCCGCGCCGCTTCAGAAACAACCGCAACGATTTTTATCGGGAATCCTCCTGATAGAGCAACGTGATATTAAAAGTTTTATCACCGCGACACTTTTGATTTCGAATTATGATTTTGTAGACTTTCTCTTTGCATCATTTGGCAATACATATTTACCTTTCCGGTACTCGCGGTTTCTGACCGTATCTCTCAGATACACAAACGTCGAATCATATTTTTACACTATAAATTTAAATAAATAAGCTAATTACGCATTATTTTTTATTGGAGAATACGTTTCACTTTACGTTTTTTATTTGATGTTGTCAAACATTGATCACCGCAAACAAATTTTGCATGTTGTAGATACAAATACGTTTCACATGAGCAACGCATCTTTGAGATACGCACTAGTACCGGAGGGTTAAAAATCGAATATATACCGGGTGTCTAATCTAATTCTTTCTTCTTTCAATTATCTTATTAAGATGAAACTAATACGTACCCCTTTTTGTTTTATTTTTTTTTATAGTTTATAGTTTAATTTTATAGCTTTATTTTATTTTATAAATGCATAAAATCCGCAGTCAAGTCATAACTTCGTTACTCTCACGAATTTAAAGAAATCCTTCGTAGACATATTTCAGAAGACATGTACGTTAAGAAAATGCAAATAGGAAAGATATCAATTTTTACCACGTTTTTATTTGATAAGGTTTTAGACCAGAAGACCCTCTTTAATCGATTTGGCAAATGAGCGGTTCGAATCACGGTGAAACTCCGCTGACGAGCAGCAACCAATTTTTTTGGCGGCTGGAGCCGAACCGATTGAAAAAAGAGTAGCTCATTTCCCGGCGATCGAGCAGGCGGAACCGTTGAGGGGTCGAATATCGATGTAAGGGTGGGCAGGATGTTTGGAAGACGGACGCTCCGGAGAGGATTCTTCGGGGTCGCAGAGGGGGCTGGCCAGTGGAGGGTGGACAATACGAGGTCCGCGTAATGGACCGATTACCCCTCCTAAGCGATCGCATTGACGAGACTTTGATTAGGGTCGAGTGGCCAGATCCGACGGGTAAGTACCGACCGGGTGCGCACCCTGATAAACCGCCGCCACATACAAAGCGAACCCGCGCCGCGTCAGTCGGAGGCATCCCTGGACGTAGAGGACCCGCGCGCCTTCGTGGTCGCCGCGGTGCACTGTTACGGAGTCATTGCGCTTTTCTTTACCCGCTTGAATCCCTACGCGGCGCCGCCGGCAGCAGGGTCATTTGCTAATTGCGCCAGGAATGACTGGAATGTTTGACGGTATCGAGCTACTAAACCTCCCATACTGTTCCACGGTGTTCCATTTCGAGATTGGAAGCTACTCTTAGATTCAGAAGAGGATCGAAAGATAGCATCGAGGATCTGTAAAGGTTTCAATGCGTTCTTTACTATAAAACTATTAAGTTTTAATATATCTTTAATTAATAATAAATTGTTGGATCTGAATTCTGGATCTGGCAGTGCGCGAAAAACATCAACTTTGTTTAAACATACGATCGACAAATGAAAAGAAAAAAAAAACGGGAGTAAACTTACGCTAGGTATGTTGTCGTTATTGCAAACGCCCTCCTGCAGCAGCCTGTCGCGGATCTCCCAAGCGAAGATCGAGGGGCACTCCCGTTTGTAGTCGGCGATTTTGTTAACCACCGGTGTGGTCGCCACGCGTGGCTTGCTGCCACCGATTGCACGTGGTTTGATCGAGCCTGTCTCGTAGTACCTGTAAGAAGAGAGAGAACGGTTTCTATATTGTTTGCGAAAGCGTCCGATTGGCGCTCGTGCTGTGATCTATTGGTTATGACCTGCCGAGGATCTTGGAGACGCATCCGTTGCTGACTTGCAGTATGCGCGAGATGTCGCAGGGTCTAGCACCACTGTGTGCCAGTTCGACGATCTTCTGCCTCGTGGAGTCTGGCAATGGTCGACCATTGACGTATACACCGCCGAGCTGGTTCACCCCGCTGTGTCCTGCAGCCGAGCACCCAAATATTGAGTTCTGTCCGACCATAGAACCCCCGCCAATACCCGCACCACCCCCGTGCATCAAGTCCTCCTCTGTGAATCAAAACGCGCGCTACGTGTATTCTGTCACTTGGTCAGGGTGTCTAGTTGGGCAAACACTGGCCGAACGTGTCCGCAACGCACGCACGACGTTCTTATTAGCCTAATTACACCGTGGACACCCATTGCGGACACGCCGGTTGCAATCGAGCGTATCGTACGCCGCTACGATCTTCACGCTATCGCACGACACCGGATGTCATTCGACCAGGGCAATACAGTAATATACAGTCTCCATTTATGTGAACATCGGAACCAAAATGTCATTTGCAAAATAGAAATAAAAATAAATTTTTAAAAATACCACGTTTTTAAAAATGGACTGAAAGGAAATTAAAAAGGACAACGATTTTAGATTAATTATTCAATTAATATATCAACTGAAATTTGAAACGCACGGTATTTGGAGAAATATAATCACTTTTTCCGTTTGAGTTACGCTATTCTTTTAAAATTTCGATTAACCGCCCTCTAGCAAAAATTATGTTACAGGTGATTTTTACATTTTATCGATACCGATAATGTATTCTTTTATCGTGTTCAGAATAATTTACATACAATTGAATTGTATTAATGAAGCTATTAGATTTAAAAGCATCGGCTGCTTTTTAATCGATCAATTTAAATTAGTCCACAGTGAACCAAATCATTGCAGAACGTGTAAACTGAGGATTAACCGCAAAAGTCATTGTACAATTCATAATATACATATATTAATGTAATAACGAATACCATAATAAATGGTAAATAATCCTAATAATGACGAATTAAATATTGCAAAGAATATTTGTGCATTTGTGCAAAACGAAAATAACGCGATACCACGTGTTTTTTACGAAGTAATATACAAATATCTGATTACAATGAATAAGATCTCGCGCAACAGTTTACGTGTTGTTCCGAATTCATTAAATAGACACAGCAAACGAACGCTTCGCGACCTCGTTATATATTTGCAATAATTTGTAAAAGACGCATATATGCGCGAATAAACAACTGAGTTGTTTAATATATTCGTTACGCGACAGTAGTTATAGTGTTCGCGACGCGTCGGTATTTAATCCACGCACCGCGATAGGGTGGAGCTCGAGTGTCGCATTAATTCCTGTGTCCGCAAACACCAAAGAGTGCTCCAACAATATTTGCACTCGTTAATCGGGGGAAACACACGATGCCACGGTTAACTTGTTTTTCGCCGAGCAGGTTTGTAAAAATCGATAAGCTTTTTGTTGAATTTAATGGGAGAAAACGGCCGCAAATGATGGGACTGGTTTCCCGGTTCCCAATTCGCCAATTTACCGAATGTGATTTATGAAACAAAACAACAAACATTCGCGCGGAGTTTCGTCGTAAACCGTGTTTTCACGCGTGCTTCTCGAAAGAGCATTAAACGTTTGCAATCCAAATCACTTTCCACTATTTTTTCCGGAATGAACACGGAACTCCCGAGCGTATAATTAATCAAAATAAAATTATACTCTTTCACGTAAAAAACAAATGCACACATCCAAGTCCCGTACACGGCCAATTCCGTACTGTGTCGTTTCAAATATGTTTCGAAAGTATGAAATGCACGGGAAGAATCCGATTAAGTTTCCCTCTGTTCCCACGTGTACAGAGTTTCCGAAAATATTGTATTTCCTTGAATAGAATAATACCCGAGGTCGTTCCAAGTAACGTTTTCCTGTGTGAAAATGTTCTGCGCGGTTATGACAACAAGTTATTAACACTAGAACTATGTATGAATCCTATCGTTCGGTTACGAATGTACACTATACCATGACATAAAATACGATAAAGTGATAAATATTACAGTGCTTAACTCGGCTGTATGGAGCACGTACGCGGCAAAGGGGAGAGAAACATGGCGTCGAGTTTAGCTCGAGACAGGACCACAAAAGGTTAACGTTGCCAGGTGCAAAAGAGTCAAGCGTGTTTCGTGTGCACGAGGAAACAACGGACGAACGTGCAAAGTGGGCCTTTTACCCCTTTTGTCGGTGGCCTTTCTAAATTCACGTGGTAACGCCGGTAGCGCGCGAAGAATAAGGGTTGGAACGAACGCGTCGTGACTCAGGGTACACACCGGAAGTGAAAAAGAGAGAGGACGAGAGGGAGAGAGGGAAAGAGAAAGAGAGGAAGAGGGAAAGAGAGAGAGAGGTAGGGGAGAGATTGAGTGAGAGACACGAGTCGAGGCGGCGCAAGGTGCCGAGAAGGCGGCACGAGCTAAATGCATCTTGCAATTAACGAATTTAATTAATCTCCCGCTTTTGCGCCCCGCAAAACGACAAGAAATAGTGGAAACGCAATTTGAATGGTCTGGCCGTGGCACAGCACCGTATGAAACCACTTTCTGTGTAACATCGCGCCACGCGTTTTCATCAGCCTTTACCGACGCCACAGGAGGACAGGGATTCCACGCGTTTCGTGCTTATTTCCCGACTCAAAGAGACGAGCTTCCGCGTGCCTCTCTCCCACCCCCTCCCCCAACCATCCGTCACTTTTCGTTGCCTCCATCACTCGAACATCCTTCCGCGGCCACATCTCCGACGCGACAATTGCGAACGCACGCTCGCGATCCCCCGCGGCTACACATTTTCATCCAATTACCGACGCAACAAGCTCTCCTTTCGATTCAATTATTCCGGCGTCTGTCTCTGATTCGAATGCCGCACTTTCTACGAAGGTCAGTCAAATCTTCAACACTCTCCGTCTTTCTATCAAATATATTTGCCGTTCAAACAAGTTCCCTCCCCTATTTTTCTACGATCATTAGACTGCGGAAAAACTTCTTAAAAACCACGAGTATATTAAAATGCACTAAAAAGGAGAAAATAATTTTTTTAGATATTAGCGACTTTAAATAAAAATGTGGACCGCTACACTATATTAAACGTAATCTTCGTGGGCGCTCCACGTTTTTATTTGTAGTCATTAATATCTAAAAAAATTATTTTCTCCTTTTTAAGGCATTTTAATATCGACAACGGGTTTATTCGATGCATGGCGTGTAAAACGATTCAGCAGGCACGGCCGGAGTAAAGAGGAATTCACTGACGTAATATGGGTAACGCTCCTTCGCATAAATAGATTACAGATACGTCTGGAAACGAATAGGCTCGATTTTACCGAGAATCACGGCTGTCGCGAGCAAAAATAAAATTCCATTCGATTGATTATACATGTCCCGTAAAAGAAACGATAACGTCGCAACGTTAAGATATTTTCCTTGATCCGATTAAAATGGCGGCCGCCCTTCGACGGTTCGATTTCACCGCGCCGGGTACACGATGAATATTCAGTCGACGGCCAGTTCAATAAACATGTATGTAAATGTACAAACGAGACACGAAGTATTTTTTATGCGAATGAATCGTCTTTTAGCGTATCCCACGCCACTTTCGACGAAAACGTTGGATCGAATATTCGCGTCGATTAAAGATAATCTATAATTACATAGTACGCTCTTTCATGGGAATTCAGATTATCTCGCGACGAACACGTTTCGCTGAGTAGCGGCACTGTCGGGTCGTATGCGTGCGTCGACGTTGTCGGCGAGATGCGATAATAAAATCTGCTAGTAATGAAAACAAAATGTGCGAATTTGCGCATCTCCACGTCAGAAGAGAGTATTTGATTTTCATAATGAGAAAGTGTACGCAACTGTTCGCGCGTGAGGAAAATGAACGATCGCGTGGCGCGGCGGTATCCTTCGACGCAACAAAATTTCTTATTTGTTCTGACCACTGAATGGAAAATATTAACCTATAACAGGTGACGCGAGTATCCACAGTGAATCCCTCCATCAGCGGTCGATGCTCGACCGTTTATTTACGCAGACAGCGATAGCCTCCTGTCCTGCATCCATTCACCGATCACGACCGGCGCAGATCAAGCAAAAACCGTGTCCCTACGAACTCACGCGTCGCAAAGGTAAATCATCTTCGAAGCTTCGAAATCCCGGCGCGTCGCGTCTCTCGCGTCAAGACCCATGCACCCTTTGTGTACCGGCACGAGAAACCGTTAGTTTTTCATGAGTTTAATTCATTATAAAGAGGGTGTGACTTGGACACATACGCGAGGAGACGGATGAAGGAACGCACAAAGTGTAAGCTTCTCTCTCTCTCTCTCTCTCTCTCATTCTTTCTCTTAGGCTCTCGGCAACGTCTCGTGCGAGGAAAGCGAATCGTCCATAGCGCACCGACGACCCGAGCCGTCCGCACACATTCTTTATATATAATTTCGCGTTAATCTACGCGACGACCAGCGCAAAAGCGAGTCATGCCGCAAAGTGAGGCAAAAAGGTTCCACTTGGCTGAGCGTGAAACGGGACACAGATTAAATCCCATCCTGCCGGCGCACGACGTCGTGGCAGGCACCCTTCCTCCTCGTCCACCCCCGCCCTCGACCCAACCCTCGTCCACCCCCGCCTCCAACCGTTCTCCAACCCTCCAGCAACCCTCCGCCAACCCCTCGTCATCTCGCTCTACCTCATAGCCTGTCCCTTCCCTGCCCGACCGACCTTTTCCCTCACCAAACAACCCCTGAACCTACCGCTCCTAACGCTACGCCCTAGACAAGAGGGGTGGCAGTAGGAAAATTCTGCCATTTCGTTCTCTTTAAGCGCGGAAATACTTGCCTGGCATTTAACGCATATAAATACTTTCCGTGCCGATTAAGTTCTAGTTTTTTCCAACGCCTCGCGGAGATTTCACCGACGACGACACGGTGCCTTCGCGAGCGTGCACCGAAACCCTCCCTATACCGGAAGGATCAAACGACCGACCCTTTAAGAGAGAACACGATTCTTCCGCGGTAAAGGGCTCGGGATAACAGCTGAAACTTTGAAGGACAGTTATCTCGGGTCACTAGCTTCCAGCGTGTAGTCTAATTATAAGTATTAATTAACCCTCGTGCCAATACCCGACCACCAGGCTAGTATCTGTTTCCAGTTCGTCTTTCAATGGACAGTGGGAGAAACCATCAATTAAAAACTTTTCTATTAAATTATTACTTAAAACTATCTCAATAATATTTCTAATAGCACTCTCCCATTTTTCGAACAGACGGCTGTTTCGTATTCAGATTTAGCACACATATTTTCTATTATTTGGGCCATAGAATATAATTTTTTGATGTCGAAATACTTAACACTGAAGGAGTTATAGTTCCTCGAAGAGGGGCATATAAAAAATGGCTGACACGATTCCAGCCGTTCTATTGGTCCTAAACAAAAAAAATGAAGCAGCATTTTATATGAATGTAGTAATAGTACGAACGAATTTTAACGAAATATTTAACGAAATGGCGGCAACTTGAATTGCGAATTCAATGATGTGATAGCGGATAAGTTTTCTGAAGATTCTCACAAAAGTTGTGATCTCACTGGATCTCGAGATATCCTTTGCCAGCCATGTCAGAAAATAAGGTTTCGAGAAAAATGCGTTTAATGTTTCGACTATCAGTAACAAGTATACAATACATTATGTATTATAGGATTTGTTAACATACAATAATGTACGATGTATACCATACTTTGGCATACATATTTAAAAAAAAAAAACACGTGTTCATGTAAATGCAGAAAATCTAATGCATTTTCAGACGAAACCAAGTAAAAATTAAAAAAATTTCACTCCGGGAGCTCAGCCTTGTTTTTTCTACTTTGGCGTTCAATGCGTTAGAAAGATTGCTACGCTTTCGAATAAAACTCCAGACCGGCCGCGAAACCTTCGCGAGAACATTTGCGCGATATACGACCGAATTGTCAGATACATTCCATTCCTTTGAATATTCCCGTGAGGCGGAAGTGCCCATAGAACCGAACATTTTTCGCAAGGAATGAAATTCGCTTGTGAAACTCTGACGTTCGTACGTACGCCTGCAATAATCTGCCGCGAAGCGTTGCGCTCTCGCAATGCGTGGCATCCGCGACCACCTCCGCGGTATCCGTGTTCCGTTTACAGCGTTCTTTATATCCGTCGGAGGGCGAAACACGGGAAACAAATGGCGGCCTGTAAACCGTCCGGGCCCACTTCTGCTCGGCGAAAATATTTTCCCTCCTAACGACGCCGGCGAAACGCTGCGAGGTACGCTCTGTCTACAAACACGTTTCGCTCTACGTCTTAAAAAGTTGTTGCCGTCTCCACAATTCCTCGAAATAACCAACAATGCGCGCCATGTTTATTTAACTCGGAATCGAATTTATTGCCGAGAATGCCTGCTTTTTTCCAAACGCTTATGCGGCAACGCATATAACAAGGAAAGTATGTATACGTACAGCTAGACCGAGCGTTTTAAATGTTTCTCAAATTTGTACAGGCAATATCGGATGATTTCTTTTCTCATTTGTTTCTTCCCGCTCTTCGCGCATTCATCGGGCGAAACTTCCCTTATTTTCTGTACCCATATATTTCAGTATTGTTCATGTGCTGCTTCACTTTAATGTACGTAGTAATGCTGAGTTTTTTTATCAAAATGGCAAAAGAAGTTTCTTTTTACCACGTTTTTATTAGCTCGCTTTCTTGTTTGTTTGTTTGTCTGTTTGTTCGGTGGCAAATTTTGCAATTGATTTTAAACTAACTTCCTGATGAGCTAGAGCTGGACACATGGCTCAGAACTGGATGACAATGCATTATTCAAAAAAAAAATTTTTTTTAAGTCTTACCGTTTCGGAGAAAATAACAATTAAATATTTACCTTTTCATCCCCCCGCGAACTACGTCATCGCGTTCAGCGATCCCCACTTCGCTCGACATCCCTCTCTACTTTACTATGCGTGCGCACTCTAAATCGTCCCCACTCCACGGACCCATTTCGCCCCGACGCGCGAACCATCGGTAGTGTAGTACATCATCGCGCGACGATCGCGACCGGTAGTGCATCATCGCTTTGTTTACCAAGTG
>CM052322.1:11910024-11957331 GCA_028455615.1 Lasioglossum zephyrum | reverse complement strand
AATCTCACGAGTATTTTCACAGCTATTCAAAATTCACAATCACAAATTTTCAGGACTATTTGTACGAGGTTAGGAATCTTTATGGCACTAGGAAAAATTATTTTATACTTTTTAGTCCGTTTTTAAAAACGTGGTATTTTTAAAAATTTATTTTTATTATTTCTTAAATAATAATGAAACCATATGCAATTATACGAGACACGAACCGAACGATTACATGGCTGCATGTGTTCGATTTTAAAATACGTTCACGTAACAGCCGCAGGGTAGTGAAAAGGAAGGATCGATCGTCGCCCAATAATAATAGAAACAAAACAATTTGGTTAATGCGCAGTTTCGGTTGCCGGTGATGACGGAAAGTTTATAGAACGCCTGCTTAATGGGACGCAATAATATAATACGGGTAATTAACCGCGCGTTTTCAAGCGGCATCCGTTCGGATGTAACGAGTTTCACGACTCGTTCTGGCCTGAGTGCTGTACGGAGTTCGATTGCGATACTTCAGCCGGATGGAAAGAGCTGTTCTCGTTGAAAATGTAAAAATTCTTCGAGCCCGTATACACCCTACCCCGATGTCCACCGACACAGAAAACCTCTTCAAGCATTTCGAGATGCGTCTTTCCGTTCATTATAGTCTACTTCAATGATACTCGCTTTGTCACTTTCACCTGCGTTTTGTGCATTCATCTGAACCGAAGAAGCTAATTGTAAGATTAACGTCAACGAGGAAACGCATTTCTTATACAGTTAGAATCGACATGGCGTCATAAAAATGGTTGAATGATATAAATATAAAATATGAAAATGAATTCTCTTGAAAGCGGCGACGTGTTAATTAACTGCTGCAGATGTATGGTGGGATAGATTACATTTACGTCAAAGTTAATGCATTTATTGAAGATCGCTTCGCTCTATATTTCACGAGTAAATGTGCCAATAGTTCGCGCCGGGTGTGAACAGTGTGAACCACACACACAAACAAACCGAAGAGAGCTGCTCCTAGACTGTTAAAAGGGTGAAAATAATGAAAGCGAGATAAACAGGTCTTTCCTTTTATTCTGGGCAGAATGTCTCGAAAACCGTTGAAAATCCGAGTGCGTTCGCGTAATCGCGGAACACGCGCGTGCTCTTTCAGCGGGCTTCCATTTTGAGCGCGGCAGTCGCGATACCATCAAACGTCACCGCGAGAGTTCCGCTCATAATCTGTGAACGTCCGACTCGCTCGCGGGGGCTAAAGACGCCTTAGAAATTCAATAAAACTGGTTCTCTTTTGCCACGATTCGGGAATCGGTGCATGGCTCGATAACTTTCAAAGACGTAGCAACTGGAAGCTCGTTTATGCAAAGAGGTGGCGCCGCGACGCACGATTTCAACCGCCATACTAGCTGAGAAAAATTATTTTATAATACAAGAATGTACTTCTTTATTTTATATTATTCATATCTATTTAGGATTATTTTTCGCGTGTAAAAATGAGGGTGTATTTTTGCAGATTTCCTGATAGAGCAATTGAAAAATACTGATAAATAGGTGTGAACAACAGAAAATATGATAATTTTGTTGAGCTAGAATAGCGTTTGAAACTACAGCGCGGCGCGCGGCGCAGTAAATAGCTATCCCGTCGTCGCGACGCGTCGCGTCGTCGTTCCGGTTGGGAATATCATTCGTGGTTCGGGAATAGGGGACCAAGTGGAATCTCGGCGGCCGCGTTTTATTTATACGCGGCCGAAGTAACTCTCGTTAAACGTTATTATCACCGAGTCGTTGCTGGTTTGAAAGGCGTGGAGGCGAGAACAGAGACGGAGGATGAGTTCGTGCGCCTCGAGCGTTTCGGGCTAAATTCACGCCACGAGGAGGCAAGAGTTTCATCTGAACGCGTTCTACCGCGACATCAAAGATGGCGTGCGGAGCATACATTCTGTAATGAGTTGAATCGCAAGAGCGAGATCCTCATCCCGTCTCTTAGCCCGTCCTGTCTCTCTCTCTCTCTCTCTCTCTCTCTCGCACTCTCTTTCTATTTCTCTTCGTTGCTTCACCCTCGCTCTCTCCGTCCCTTCATATCTCCCTTTCCATCCCTTTCTATTCCTCTTCGTCTCTCTTTCTCTCCCGCCATCTTTCTTCGTCCAACTCCCTCCCACCTTCATCCTCTAGCGAATTCATTACGGACAGTGTTAGGAAGCAGCGTTGAATTAGCGAAAGCAACGCCATCCTAACGGCATATACTCGTTACCGCGCCTCGTATTATTAAAGCCGCGAGGCATCGCGTATCTTCGTCCCTTTTCACCGAGGAAACCACAGAAGCTGCGTCGAAGTAAGCAGTCGCGTGATTACGCTCGCGCGTTCCTTAATTATAATTGCGAAGTCGCTGGTAATTGGTATTTAAATGTGCATAGGATAATTCCACGGCGATTCTGCGCCCATGTTTTTGGCCGCTCGATCACGGCGAAGGATTATCCTACAATGCTTTTTTAGGGGTGCCGAACTAACCGAATAACTAATTCTTTTTTTGATGGCTTATAAGGATAAAACTTTTTTACGATACTCATTATTTAGAAAGGTAATTAACATTTAATTTTGTTATACCAACAAGATATCTTGATATCTTCGGTTTTCTTCGAAAATAGCGGTATGTTTTTGCAGATCATCAAAGGAGAATTTAACGTTGCGTTGAGGGTATAAATTATGAACGGAAAATCTCGAAATGTATTACGAACGATATCCCATTGGTCGGTCGCGAATAATCCAGCCCCCTCGACATTTATTGGTCCTTGAAAGCCGGGCGCAGGTAATCTCTGCAAGTTCGGCTGGCACGCGAGCCGACCGACACAAGCGCCCATAACCATTAACAAATCTTGTAGTCTAGCACGAAATAAAGTGCTCCCGTGAATCGGCCGTTTGATTCGAATAGCTGCGGGGCTTTTGTGTAGGAATGGGGGAGAAAGAGACAGATAGTCCGACAGACATAGAGAGAGAGGGGGGATGGATAGAATAGCGAGGGGTTACCAAGAGAGAAAAGAGGCCCGTGAAAGAAAAGGGGGGCGAGCTCGTGCCGCGAGGCCATCGTCGGCCTCCACGCAACTCTTCGCGATGCTCGAGCGTGTTCTGTGACTCCAGCTCCAAGCTCATTCAAAAAGGGGAACGCTCTTCTATACCCCAGACCCTGTATTATGATCGGGCGCGGAACGTAATACGATCTGGCCAAACTTCGGATAAACATACACGCCCCTCCTCGGTGCGTGCTGGTGGTGAAATCAATTTTAACGGGCCGAAATTGTGCGGGATTATCAGATGGTGGCTTAGGTTTCGGAGCTTAGAGTAACGCAAACTGCAACTCTTATCCGCGGTTCTGATCGGCTTACTAATTGGGAAACTGTGGGGCTTGGAATCTTGCATTTGTTCCGAGTCCTTCGATGCTTATACCGGAGCGCGATCTATCGCTATCGATCGCTCGATAACGAACGGTTACTCTGCGGCTTTCTCCCCTTAATTAAATGTACAAAAATACTCGGTACACAAATGACAAAAAACCAAAAAAAAACAAACAAAAACGTGAATGCATGAAATTTATTAATTGCGATGAAAAAATTGAAAGAAGGTCAGTGTTTTATGTTTTATTTAAGAGAAAAATATTTTGAAAAATTAAAAAACATTTTCAGTTTTTATTAATGTGGGTTCCGAAGCACCTTGGGCACGACAATATTTCTTCGAGTCCAAGTACAAGAATTTGCTATCCTGGGAGTCAATTGCAAGTGGCGGTGGGAAGTTATTCTATTTTAAAGGGCGTTCGAATACTTTCGTGGCTCACTATAGTATACAGGGATCGACAATAAAACGGAGCATAAAGGAAAGACAAATTGGCGGTATAGGTGTTCGCTTATTAAACTGGCCGACCTCATCCGGAGCCAGCCCTAGTCGTAGGAATACACCGATTGTGTTGTAGCCTGGGGATCGCGTTTGCCGCTGAATCGTTGGAGGGTGTGCGGGGTAGAAGGCGCCACCCTTCGACGTCGAGGCTCCAGTGAAGAAGGGGCTGAAGGGGCTGTTGGCCCGACAGAAGCCAAGGAAAGGCGTGTCGGGTTACTGGCTAACCCCGAGGGTAACCGCGAGCCCCACCTAAGCCCATAAGCGTACACGTATTTGCTTGACCCTCGTATAACTCGTCGCGAAGGTCACAAATTTAGCCGAAGGCTGCGACGTGAGCCGTGCCATCCCACCACCTATGATCCCGGCAAGGCACGCTAACGCGAAAGTAACAAGATGTAAATTGAGACGCGTTTAGAAAGGCTGCGCACTTCCGCTTTTGTTACAGGACAACTACGAGTTTCCCGCACATGCTCTTCTCCACCTTTTCAACGTACAAGAAGGTAGTATTATCGGAAGGGTTGCGAACATGGTGCGGTCGAAAATCTGTACGAAAAACCGGTGCCCTCCGAGGTGCCCTAAATATTACACAGAATGATATTCTTAGCGTTAGTAGGTAAAGAGAGATTTATCTTCTACTACACATTTCTTTGCGACTTCTAATATTCACGCGCAGTGGTTCCTTTCGAGAATTTAGCTGGACAAAATTCATATATTGTTTTGGAGCAATTATTTCGAAACATTTGCCTTATAGTTTACAGTATGGTTATGAAAGAGCGGCCGACGTTGAATATTAGACTTTTAATGTAAAGTTATCAGCTTAAAGTCTCGTCACACAGGTGTTATAAGACGATTTTGTACAGGGTTTCCTTCAAGCCTGACTCTTCTGGAAGTTATACGTAGATAATTTTCGATAAAGTCTTAAAAATTGGATTAAATTTAGAATAGATAGCTATCGTAGCCGAGCTTAAGCAGATTGTCGGCACAGAACGGATGTGAAATGTCTAATAATTTTAGTAAATGTTCTTGAACAGATCTCCAAACAGAAAAGCGATTGTCATGAATAGATTGTGGATCTTCGTGCAAAATGGCAATTTTCTACGTCAATTACAAGGAACATAAAGACATTTAAGAAGCCCAGTTTACGGTAGCTCAATTTATATAATAACAACTGTTGATACAAAACGTCAAAGAGCGCCAATTCCCTCGAAACATATTTCTGCCCCAGATTTGAACAACTAGATTTCTCATGGCAGTGACTTTCTACTTCAAAGTTAGTTTCCTATTATGAACCGCGAAGAAAGAGTTTAACGTAATATTCCTATACTCAAAAATGGTAGAAAAGAAAGTTCGAGGAGCGAGTGGTTCGCGTCGGCACTTTGTACCCAGTCTCAAGGTTTAAGTCGATTCATGGAACCAGGTTCCTGGATCAACCTTCGGTCAATTCGAAATCCATCCCGAAAATTCGAGACATCGTTCCCGACTGTATCGATAAAAAAAAAATCCTCGGGGCTCGGGTTTCACGATACACGGGTTCCCGAAGTTGACGCTAACGAGCGCTGACAATAGGAAAGGCGACCGACGTTCGACCGCATTGTAACGGCCTTCTATTAGCGAAGTCGTCGAGATACGAGGACCGGATCGTCGGATAAAGTATTCGACAGATAAGCAGGCACCTATCGGTTTCATATAGCCACGTAATTTAACATCCTTTTCCCTCTGGCAGATGATTTCTGTCGATGATTTCAGCAATCTTAATTCTAATGAATCTTGAAAATGATCTAAACGAAGATCGAAACGTCGAGTATTTAACTTGGTAATTTGCAAAATTGTTTTATAGAATCAAGTAACAAACAATCGAACATTGCAGCGAAAAAATTGAGCATTTTATATAACCAGTTAAGGGTTGAAAGTTAGTTTGAATCCCGATTCATCTGAATTTTTCTCTCTTTCTCTTTATTTATAGATGTAGCGGAGTAACTAGGTTTAATTATAGATGCGCCTAAGATAGATTTTACGCGTGAAACTTGTTTACAGGGTGAAAAGCCTGAACGCGCAACGATACACGCGATGTCCGCCGAGGAAAGCAATTTCAAGCGATCGCGCCGCGATGCTCGATAGAACAGCCATATTCCTTTGAAACCGTTCCGCGCGATAAGCGAACTATTAGATAGATAGACTGATCTCTATTCCCGGCGACGACAAGCAGAACGCGGTCGATAGAACGGGCTCACACGTAAATCTTACGCCGCGCCGCCAGGAGAAAACAACGTGACAAAAAATATCCTAACACACCAATATCTTTCTCATCCGCTTACTATTTCGAAACGGGTGAATTCTCGGCGCTACGTAACTTTGCAATAGTCATATAACGTCAGACCAGGGACCGAAGAAATCAGTTCAACCTCGATAACCCGAAAATTTCATTTACTTTCGTCGGCTCCGTTGCCACAACCTCTCAGACTTGGGTGAATAATATAGTATTTCTCACAACTGTGTTACATTTGTTTTATTTGAAAGTAATACTAAATTCCTGTTTCAAAGAAGAAGTAAATACGTAATATCCAGACTGCAGATTTTATGCATTTATCACAAAAACGAGTAGCCGCAATTTGAAATAATAGACAAATGAAAAGAATTGAAATGTATCAACATATACGGTCGAACCTCCTATAACGCGATTAATTCGTACCACTAAAAATTGCAGTATCATTATAGAGAATATTATTTGCATTGTTAAATATGTTAGTATCTCGAATCAATTACTAAACGTTTAATTATTCTATGAGGTATTACATCAATTTCATATCTATAAAATGAAAACATCATACAGAAAGTAATTATTCTATAGGTCAGAGGAAATTTTTATATTTTCGAGTTAAAGTAACTCCGACTGCAAAGGGTTAATGCTGCTCGAATATAATTCAACTGTATCATTTCTAAGTAGTAGAGTAAAAGAATGTTGGGCTGCAGAGTGTTAAACGGCTGAAATCGAACCGCAATTATTGTTCCACGTTATAGGAGGATTTACTGTAAAAAAAAAAAGAAATACAGGTACGTATTAGTTTTCGAAGGGTGAGATAAGAAAGATCTGAAAAGAAATGTTTGAGCTGTGTAGCTAAGGATACTGTACTAAGCACTCTGCGCGTCAGTTTCGAGGGAACAAGGCTGAGGTAAGAGCGCGAGAGGGACAGGGACAAGCAACTCTTGAATTCCAGCGGGTAGTGTAAACAAACAGGCTCGTTCGACCAACCTTTATGTGGCATCTTCCAGAAGGGCGGTTCGGGGGTGGGTGAGCAAGGGTTAGCCACCCCCGCGCCCAACAGGGTCCTTGCCGCGTGCAGCGCCGCCGCCGCCGCTTCCCGGCTCCGCGCTGCCGCAGCGCTTGGCGGGTAATCCGAAGCGCTGTCACTTCCGGCAATGCCGGCACCGCCACCGCTGCCTCCGCAGGAACGAAGGTGTAGGTTCAGCCGACTGCCGGCGACCGTCCCACCGCCACCACCTCCACCTCCGCCGCCACCTCCGGCCACGCTAACACAATGCTGCAAACAGAAAAACAATCTATAGCATCAACTTTTGTCGCACCTCTCAACGCAACGCCCCGCCGCGGTTATAATCGACGCGTTGCGTTTCCCGATGAATACATTTAGTATATTACATATGAATACAAAAACACGACATATCGCCGCCAGAATGTAAGAACTAGGTGACTTAAAATTTCGACATTTTGAAGATGGCATTGGTCGGTGATAAGGAAAAATTTTAATTTCTACAAACGATAAAAACGTTAAATATTTGCATAATTATAGTTCCAAGGATAAAGGTATTACACCAACCATATTTGATATGATTGTAAAATTTGGAACAGTAACCTAGTATTGCAAAATCATGGAAGTCAATCTCCAAAACACATGTACACTTTGCCAAAATCACCGTGATTTCATAATTTCTTTGAAACTACAACGAATAAACATTCATCGAACCTATTAAACAATTTCAAAACCGTTAATCGGAGCGAATGAATAGTGAGCAGTAAGTTTAAAAGATTACGTTAACTGTGACGGCAAATGTTGAAGTGTTTCTAAATTTTAAAAAAAGTGGATATCTTTTTGAACATATTCAAGTCCCTCCGACGTTTACATAAATAACTTTGTAAAAATAACAAGTTTCAGTTGAGTTTTGCATTTAGACGAGGTTAGAGTAGCGCTACGTAATCGTTACTAGAATTTTACAGATGAACTATGAAACAAAATCTGCCGCAACGATTTCGTTCTTTTCGTGGCGATGAAGTTGACGAGCATAAGGCCAAACATGCCTTTATCAAAATGCTTATTATATCATTTATATTTATGTTATATAATTATCTCCTTATCAAAATAGAATTAAACATGAAGTAATGGGATGGGTGAAAGTCTGCGCGAGAAATAAATATGTTATAACTACACTGCAATCTCGCGACTACGACAACAGGAAATAACAAGGACGGAAGACTAATGCATAAGATTTACAAGCAAAAGCTCTCTTCGCTGTTCCTCCGCAACTGTTGATGAGTATTCACATCAAACGGGGCAAGCGCTTCTGTTTCGAGCATCTATTTCAAACCGAATACATAGCTACCCCACCCCCGTTGTGCCTTCCTTTAAATACAAAGTGACTCGCTTCGTTTACACGATCTATTGTCCTCGGAAACGACTTCCCCGAACACTGTACGAATCTCATCTTTCCTCCTAACGAAGTTAAAATTCCTGACAAACGAATCTACGTTTAGTCGCTGATAGCCGAAGACGCCACCGAGGACTTCTCTGAAAAGCCAATCGATTTCTTGGAACATACGAAATTAGTTAATCAAACCTAAAAAAAACGGCCACTTACCCTTGTGGGGTGGTTGTAACTTAAAAAATAAATACAAAATTGATTTCGTTATTTGAAATTCGTGCGTGTGAATTTTTGAGAAACAAATAGGACGGTCGGTGTTACGAATCGAGATTATACATATACATATGTATACTAGCGCTTCATTAAAACGAGCAGCGATTCGATATTTCTTGCTGCCGAGACGGAAGAAATAAATCTTGCTAACCGTGTTTCAATGAATTCAGTTTTTGCGCCATATTGTCGGACGTTTTGTGTTTCGCCGACGACGCTCTGCGTCTCTCGTTAAAACTTCATTTCCGCGACTACGGTGGAACACGAACGCCCCGAGCACAAGAATTGCGTGTCAAGTGGACCGAAGGATTAAACGTTGATGGAGGATGTCACGTTTGAACGATTCCTTTCACTCGAACTTGATTTCCAGCGAGTTTTCGCAATTTGTCGCGCGCAGCAAATCCTGTACCTACACGGCCGTCGCCGCTTGTTTCTCCAATTTTTGCACGTTCTTTCGCGCCCGCGCAATGCTTCGATTATTTTCGAATTTCCATACGACAGGCAGGTTCGAGCGACGAGCTTCGTTTCATCATCGAGCGAAGAAGGGGAAAAATAAGAAGCGAAACAATTTCGACACCTTGCCAGGTTCCGCGAACAATGGGTTTGTTGGCCAAGCGACAGAACGCTGGCGAACGATGCTGGGAAATCCAGACGATTTCTAACTCCCGTCAGAATAAATTAATTAAAAAGAGGATGCGATAATGGAGGATGCGATGCATACTGATAACCGCGGAGACGAGTGCCACGGAACAATGTAGCTCGAAGGTCTCCAAAGGTGAAGGTGCTAGACTGTCAATGGTATGCGAAAGAAAACTATGTCAAATCATTCTAACCTTTCTACCGTTTTAAATTACACCCACTCATTTTTACCACAAATGCACAAAATTATAATCAAGTCATCAAATGCATAATGCTCTCGTCAATATGTTGTTTTTCCACACATATATTACATTTAAAAGAATATTTATATGTGTCAATTAAAATTGAGAATACTGTAAGCTTTGCGGCACAAAGTGACGTCCAGCGAACCTGTCAAAAGCATTGCGACATATGCATTCTAAAATCGGACACTTCATATGTAGCAAGCTATTATTTTCCGATACAAATCGACTTTTTCCTTTCACATTCAAAGTCTTCGCGTCTTACGAAAAGAGATCGGAGCATCGATAGAGTAACAGTTTTCTAACGAGCGTGAAAACTCCGTGGATTTCGACGGAAAATTTAGAAATCCGTTAAACAATCTTCCTCTCGCATCTGTTCTGAAACGGCGCGTCGAGATTGAGCGCAAGGACCGCGCGTAACTTCCATAAATCGTCGTCGCGCATAAAATAAAAACACTGGCCGAGTGTACAGGAACTGTTACGAGCAGGCCGTCCAATAAATCTGTCGGATTCATAATCGCGATGCGTTAAACGCGCGTTTGGAACACCGCTGGAAGGGAATAGAAGGTTAAATTTCGCGAGCCGTCGGCCTGGGATCCGCGTAAAGGCTGATCAATGTTTCCGCGTGAAACGTCGAAACCAGCCCCGGTCGGAATAACTTCGATATTGTTGCGAGCGCTTTCATAAGCCAATGTGTAAATCATGAAAACTCGATTGATCCCCGCATACTTCTGCACGCTCTTTCACGCGCCCTTTCACGCGTACAAACGGTCGCCGCTTCAAAGAACATAATTCAGGGGATTATCGTGCGCGAAACGGGGCAAATATTGGCACCGTCGAAACTGGTTCGCCAAAAGCAAATGTTCGAGGTGCGCCCAGAAAATAAATAACGCCACGACGAATAATAAACATCCCCGTTGTAGCCGCTATATTTCTGCTCATTTTTTCTTTTTTGCCTGATCACGTCTCCGTACGAATTCATCGTCGACAAAACGCGAACACGTCGACACATCGTGAATTCGCGAAAAAAAAAGAGAAATATCCCCGCACCACCATAAAAAAGAAACAACAACAACTCTTCGTCGGGCGCGGGCGTGTTTTAACGATTCCTTTTATTAGCATTTGATACGCGAATAATTAAATGTTAAATCCACGTTACGCTCGGAAAATAGGCGAAGGCTAATTTGCTAACTTGCCCTACGTGCTTGCACGTTCGCCGACCTGTGCAAGTAGAGACACATTACTCTTGAACCTCGCGGTCCTGACTATACGCGGTATACACTGTACACGAGGGTGGACAGAGGGTCAACGTTAAATTCGGTCAGAAACTCCGGTAAACAGTTGCGAACACTTGTAAAATAATTAGGGTTCCCGGCGAAATACAGTTTTCCGAGTTCTCCTGCAAACTCTTGCCGCAATATACTTTCAACGTTCTCTCTTTCGATCGTCGCCCCCTCCCATAAACCGTCCAGTTAACTTTCGTTTAATCCAATACAGAGTAAATCAAACCTTGAACACAGTCGGTAATTCTATGTATTTTATGTAGTTAGTTGATCACATAGGCACGCGTATTCTACATTATCTCTGAAACGCTGTTCGAGCTGAGCAATATCAATACATTAATAACCCTAACCAGTTGACTCACAGTCACCGCTAAAAATTGCTGCACCGTTATTCGCGATATTATACACAAATGTTTCAATTCCAAGTTGAAATAGCTCCGACTGCAAAGGGTTAAATATCCGGTGCTTCCAGTGCGGATACTCCAAAACACACCGGTTACGTGTGCGAGAAGCGGAAAGCCGAAAACAGCTCTTTAGACCAGTCGTTTAAGTCTCCAAATGTCAAATATAGAAAACGCGTGGGCAGCTATAGGAAAAAATATAGGAGGCGAAGATCAGGCGAAGAAAGAGAGCATAGAAGTCATTGGCATTGTTCGTTTGGAAACGGTCGCGTCTCCGAAATGATTTCGAAAAGCGCAAGCTCGAGAATCGATCGTCGCGAAATCGTTCGTTCCGCTCTGGGCAAGAAGCTTTCCCCCGAACAGCCGTGTAATTTAAACTCCCGTGGCCGGGATTCTTGCGGTCAGATTGGTGTTTACATCGACAGTAATACCCTCTTTGGCGATCGAGATACCTCTGAAGGCGGGTTTACAACAGCAGTGCCGGTACACCTACGCGCATTCCACCGTCGCTTTCGTTCGTCATAGTTAATCACGCCGCAGTTACGACCAGTGTTAATTATCATTCGGCCCGGTTCGTAGATCATTAGCTCCTTTCATCCTGGTCGTGGGGAACGTCGCGAACACGGGAGCCGAGAGGGAAGAATAAGGAAGAGAGAGAGAGAGAGAGAGAGAGAGAGAGAAACCCATAAACGATCCGACTCGATCAAAATATGCAAGCTGTGTTACATCGTCGACTGATTATGGTCTACTATCCCGGCGCGATCGCTTTGTATACCGGAGAGAAAAGTACGATCGCTTAACGTAATGCGGCTCTAATAGATACGCTTATTAAGGCAGCGTAGGAATGTGACGGAACGCGGACGTTCCCCGTCGAGTGTATTATTTTCCGATTATTCACCTGCTCGTCGCTCCGTGAACGGATCAATGGAAAAATAATAGATTACAAATAAAGACGTTTCGTCGAGGCAAACTTGCGGTCGGGATGGCCGTATCGAATAAGAAACTTGACGTTATCTCTCCGTCAACTTTTTCGATATCGGTAAAAAATATGTCTGCGCAAATTCAGAATTTCGCGTAGATGATGCTCAATTCCGTGAGATGAGGATAAATTATATGTATATTAGAAGATTTAATGCGCGGCTGGAGTTGATTGAAATCGAATAAAATGTATTATTTAGCGAGCAATAGCGACCGTCGGAGCGAGACAGGCGGGAAGTTCAAACTTCCCCGTAGACGTTAAACGAACCCGCGACAAGTTAACTAATTACTCGACTCCTTCGTCGTCTGCGGCAAGGTTAGAAGAAGCTACCACGCATTAAATTACTTAATATCGCGTTCCGGTGGCGTTTTGCACGAAAAATTACGTAGCGACGAGAATTTCGTCGACGGCCGAAAAGAGGGTAGCTTTGCAAAAAGGTAAAACGGAGAGGCGGTCTCAAAGCAACAGCAGGCAGTGTAACGACATTCTCAACGGTCGATTTGCAATTAGCGGGTACGCGGGAACACTTTTCCTTTCGACAAAAGCGCTTCCACGAGAAATCTTGTGATCCCGCGGCCTCGTTAATGACGGTCCGCGCAAAGAACCTGCCGAAGAGGGATCATTAAAGACGTCGAGATTTTTCTACATTAACCTAATGCCTCGCGATTTCCGGTCGACGTGCTACGGTAAATAAAGACGAAATTGCTATCTCGCTATTTAAAGACTGGCGAATGCAGATTCCAAAGGCAGACTCCAAGAACGAGCTGCGCGTCGCTCTCGACGAAACCATACGACCCCCGTGTCTGCGCAACAAACCACCACGTCATATCTTTTCCAAGAATTTCGTTGAAAAGAAGGTCACTTTTAGGCCTCGTCTATAAAGATAATTGACAAAGAGACACATTTCAATCAAAGGATATTGTTGGAAACAATTCTCCCCTACATTGAAAACATTTCCATAGATATGAAAAGGATCTTTAGGAAAGCAGGTATGCACACAATACTTCCCACCAATTAAACATAAAGTACCACTTTCAAAAAATTCAAATATCGTTTATTCTATTCCCCTGTAACAGCTGCAACCTAGTTTACATTGGACAAACGTCGAGACACTTTTTAGACACAACGCAGCACACTGCCTTGATAAAATATTCGATTGAATTCGATTACATGTTTGATTTTAAAAATGCAAAGATATTTGGCAAAGAGACAGATTTAAATCAAAGGATATTGTTGGAAACAATTCATACGATTAAACATCCTAGCGTAAATCTTAGATATGAAACACCTAAAACTCATGAATATTACGCATCGTTACTGAACAATTTAATCAACTCTAAACAATTCACTTTGCTACACGTACACTTTGTCGTGCTCAGCTCGCTGGAATGCTCTATCGTGCGAGTACAGCAAACTTGAACAAAAGTTATCGAGTCGAACAACGTCGATCAACGAATAAATTAAGGCGAAGAAAAATTCATTCGAATAATGACCAACTCTGGAATGAGTTGGAGCCAGATTGACGCACCCGAACAACTTTGAACATGTCGTTTTATAAATCAACAGATAGGTTCATCAGCTTGTAGAAAACAGGAAAATAAATTCTAACGCGATTTCAGATGATTCAAACTCTGCTTTGCTCGAGAAGACAATTCGTTTAAACGTACTTTCGGATGATACAAATTCTGTTTGGATCGAGAATACATTATGACGAATGAAAAGTTGCCGCGATTAGTTTATTGTTGAGTAGTTGCATTAAACCGCTAAGAAACAGAGATGAAGGGGTACGATGAAGTATATTATTTTCTGTTGGAATAATGGAATTTGTACCATTATTCTCAAGCATTGTGCCGAAGAAGGGTAACGGAGATGAAGCCTTGAAGATTCGGTGTGCCGACAGGCGTCGAGATACGATCTCGATTCTGTTACGACTAGCTAGACAAAACAATATCTTCGTCCGGTAGTTAGCTCTACGCGTCCAACTACAAGAATGCAACGCTTGGCACGCGTGTAAGGATCTCGTATCACGATCTCGGCGTGTTTAGCGAATGGCCGCAACCTGAACGCGCGATTTTTTCATCGAGCGGGCACTCGCGTGCCGTACGGTCCGGCCGGCGGATTAATTTCCGTTCTCGTCGTCATGATTCAGTGGAAAGAACGACGGGAAAGGTGCACGGAATTAGTAAATAATTCGAATCGGTGAATTTTCTCTACGAGCGCCGCTGCCGCCGCCGCCGCTGCTGTCGGTCGTCTCGTCGCCCTCGAGCGTTTCAAGTACAACAAAGGGCTTACCGTGAAATCTCCCGCGGTACTCGCGGAGGCTTTCTTTGCCGAGCACTCGAGCACCGAGGGGACATCTGTTATTTTCCGAGATTGTATCACTTTCAATGAGCGCGATGTTTCTTTTTCCCCTCTGTCCGCGTAAAAATAATAAAGGCGGACGACAGGTGTTCGCGGACGTGACCCGCGCCGTACCTTGACTGCGCTCTCGCGATCCCTAATTCGGCCGACGCCGACGGTGCGTATAAATTATTCATAAAGGAGAAATTTGTTTCATTCTCAGCCTCCGTTCCGAAATGTTGAAAGTATAATGAGATGAAAATATCACCGACGGGAGACCAATCAGCGCGAAACGGATGGAAAATGTAGAGGCCACGGCAGATTTTCCAGAACGGAATCAGCCGATGTTCAGCAGAAACAAAGGGGACGAAAAGAAATTTCGTTTACCAATTTTAACGAAAAGTTATAACGTTCCAATTCTTCGTTTCATTTTCCAGAATTGCAATGGTCACGAAGAAATATCGGCTGCGTAGAGAGAGCGGCTGGACGCGCAGAGAAAACTGTTTTCGAACAATACCGCGTTCGTTCGACTAATTTAATAAAAATAATGTTCTCGCGTTACACACAAAAGGTGCAATGTTTAGTGTTCGCCGGATTTTATTGGCAAACAATAAAGGAGGCCGGGCGTTATTTGATCGCATCCTACCGCGAAATAAATCGGATGCAATTCACTTTCGGTTGACAGCGTTTTTTTCGCGATCACAATGAGATATTGGAGCGTCAACAGCGCCATTGTGGCAGCAGCAATTTGTCACTAAGCGTCGAGCTACCCCGGGCTTTCCACTTATTACGTCTAGCCGGGGGTTCATTACAGTTTCCCGCGGCCGACGGCACTCTGAATCGCAACGGAAAAAGAAGAGAATGATTGGATTCAATGAAAATGAGGAAATTGACACAACACCGAGTACGCTTTACGTCAAATTATTTTACTCCAAGAACTGACTTTCTCAAAAATGTTAACCCTTTCGGTACTCTTTGTACAACGAATTTTGTTAATTCCTGTTAATCGTTTCAGAAGCGCCACACTCAATTTTGCTAAAAAGGTATGCAAGTACACGAGTACAAAGACGCAGCGTAGAAAAGTGTTATGAGTATAATAGAAATTTGTCAACTATTCAAATCTACAATAAAGTCGGCGACGTGTAAAAGAAAAAAGAGTACTTCGATCTTATAATGCAAATATATCTGTATAATATAGCTTCGGATCGACCCGACGGTGATTTTCAGCGCACCGTATATTTCAGCGAAATTCGTTGCTCGCGGCTAATGATTTTCTATCCACAATACTGTATGTATGTACAAAAACGTAACACAACACTGAAAGGACACTTCCGAAAGAGACTTTTTATGTAGATTTGATAACGCAAAAACGGTCAACTGTTGCCGACGGAATCGAATGTTTTGCAAACTACTACCTGTACTACACCTTCGTTAATCCCGTGGCTACCTATACCTATCAAAAATTTAACTGAAAATACTTTCCACGCTGGTACGAAATACATTGCCCTCACTGTCCGGTAAATGACATTTAGCTGTAAACGTAGAAAATCAGACTTGCCAGATATCTCGTTGCGTGGCGTCGCACAAGGCATTAATGTTATATTTATGTGCAAAGTCCACGCGCGAATAAGCAAGTAACGACATACGTTGTTTAAAACGCAAACATCGTAATTCTTTCGGATAGCTGTTCGAATCGCGTGACTCGTGCCCAACGTATACTACATATAGAGAAAGGTTCTTTATGAATGGGCGCGAAAAGGAGTGTAAATTGTAAAAAATCACTGTTACACCTCTAACCGAGATATTTGCACCGATCCTTCGTCCCGAGACTCGTGTATCCAGTTGTCAAGTTTTCGGTCCGATTGTAGATTGAGAGAAAAACGTACCGTGTCGAGAATGGCCGTGGTCAGGCCGGGTCCAATCACCAGCTAAAAGCACAATCCGCAGCTACGTGTCTTCCGCGCGACGTTCACAGCACTTTTGAAGCGCAGCGCGGCCAAACGGTTGCTGGTTAACGATCCTCTCTCGACTGTAGCCGGTTGCTTGCCGCTCGTGCGGGCAAGACGAGCGGCGAATCTTCGGCTCACGGGTCTCACTGATCACTGAGAATGCACAGTTTAACGCGAGCGGCGCGTGCTCGTCACGGAATTCACACTGGAGCGTCGCCGGTGGTTCTGATCTACGGGGATCCAGAGGAGGGCCGGCGGGATATCGGGCACAAGCAGCGGCGCGACGTGTTTGCGGTGGTGGAGGCCCTCCGGCGGAGTGACGGTGCCGTTGGTGGCCGCGGAACGTGAATGAACGAAGGTGTCGCGGTAGCGAAACGACACCTTTTTGCCATCAACGAACAACGGGGGGAACGGAACGGACAGGACACGGTGTGTGTGTTTCCGGGTCGGGCGTCGCGTTTATTCGATGTACAGCGGTGGTAATCGCGTCGAGCTGACCAAGGAAACGAGAGAAGGAGGAATCGAACGTGAGAGAGCGTCGGTCAAGAGGAAAGAAACACGTGCAACTCGAAAACAGGGGTGCAGTGACGCGTCACTGCTGCGGTGCGCGGCGCCCGATTGACCACCAGAGTCTGCCTTCCTTCATGCGAAGATCCCTGCCGCACGATTTCGTCACCCCCACCTCTCACTACCGTCCCTTGTATACGATCTCCCTCTATCGGCCCGACCTCTCTCTTTCTCTCTCCCTCTTCCCCTTTCTCCGTCTCTCTATCCGCCTATGACTGGTCTCGCTAAGCTATCCCTTTCCGTTGCACGGCCCAGCTAGCCCGACGAAGGCACCCGTGTAGCCCCTCCGGGCAAATTCGTCGGACGACGAGCTGGCTTCGAGAGTGACGGGCTGCGTTCCCCCTATTCCAACCCCCTACCCCTCGACCGCTTCCCAGAGACTTCCGTGTTGAGCGTGCATCTGGGTGGAGCCACGGCACCACGGCACCACGGCCGGTGTGGTCGGATTCCCTCCGTCGTGTTCTCCATCGAACGCCGACCAGCAGAGAGTGGGGGTTGTCTGCAGGGTTAGACAGCGACAGCGCGCACCGGCGTAACTGTAAAACCGGCGTTCGCGCCTCGGCGGAACGCTTCGCGGCCAGGCCGGAACGGTCCCGATGGGCGGAGCCTCCCGGAGGCGGCACCCTTTGCCGTTGGACCGCGCCACGGGACGCCATTGTTTTCGCGGCGCGGTGCTCCTACGACGCTCGCGACGCACGCCGACGCCCGGCGTCGCGACTCCACTCTCGCACGCAACGCCGTCGCGGCCGTCGTCGTCGTCATCCGCCGCCTGCCTCTTTTCTCTGCCTTCGTTCGGCTGGCCGCTCGAATTTCTGCGCCAAGAGGTAAGTCGACGATCCGTACGTACGTATATGCGCGTGTGATTCTGCGAGATCCGTACGTATGCGTGTGGTGTGATTGTGCGTTCGGTTCACGTGTGCGTACGTGCGTGCGCGTGTACGTCTATGTGCGCGACAAACGCGCACGAACGCGCGCGTGTGCGCGCCTCGAGAGTGCACTGGAACAATCTCGTATGTATTTACGAACGTGTGTCACGCACTTTGCATCTTCGTTAACCTCTTCGTTTTCTTCCAACCCCTCCACTTTTCTTCTTCTATGTACTTTGTCTTCGAAACAACCGCTCCATACACGCCTTATTCGCATTTTTCTGTGCAGACACTTTTTCGTTCGTCGGGCTTTGCGAAGTAAAGGTACGTGTCCATTTGAGAGTTTCTGTGTCCACCGAGCAAATTTGAGAATTTTTATTCTCCGATCATTGGGCCCCGAACACAAACCAAGATCCAAGATTCAAACTCTACGTTTTTCCCCAGGGATCGCGAAATTCTACTTTGCCCAAGGCACCGACTAGCTGTAACGCGCTACTGTCTCCGATAGTTGAATAACATTCTCGGTCAGTTACCCTGAAACGTGGTGGCAATTAGCGATTGTTTGATTCTCAGAGGACACGTACCTTAAAATGTGGAACGAGTGTACGGAGAAACTATGGTCAAAGGTCGAAGACGCAAGGGTGGAAAAAAATATATTTGTCAGCAGACATAGCGCGAGCATATGGTTAATACACTGTGTGCGTTGCACGCGTTGTAGCATAGCTGAACGGTTGCTTCGTTGTTTGTTTAGCTGATTTGTTTACGTTTCGTTTGTACTGTAGTTTCGATCCACGCGTCGGACTCGATCCGCCATGTTCCGGAAACCTGTGCGTTCTTGCTCGCCCTTTTTCCGCTTCGGAGTCGTTTGGCAAGTGAAGACGAACGTATAAACAAAGGTGTACCGCAGTCACGTGCACCCAGGAGAACGGAAAACGGAGTACATGTCCACCGCAAGAATGTCGCAGACATGGTAATGTTAAAGTTGTAAGTCGATACACTGTTCCGATCTTTGTACGACACCACAAGTTCCGTCGACGTTGCGTCCACGGTCGCACGCAAATAACGCTTCGCAGCAAACCGAACGGACACGTAATTCCTCGAACAGACGGTTTCAACGAATAAACGTATCTTGAAGCAAAATCTGCGTCTTTATTCTCTCAACAACCCCGTATCCGAGAGCAAGCCGTTAACCGTCGTAAGTGCGAAACACTTGATCGTCTTTCAAAAGCGTCCTTAGATCGTCGTTGCCGAGCCTCTTTAATTTTGCACATCTATCGTTACGTTAAGGTGGGATCTCCTTCTCGTTTTGCGATCCATACTCCATTCGTATGGATATATTTTATTTCCTAGACGCAGTTCTGATGTGAAGTATGACGAGTGGAGTATAATTGGCGCATGGATCGCAAAACGCTGCATTCAGACGCGCAAAGCAGATCCATCTTTACTCGGGAGCGTTAACGAGAAGAACAGGGACACGCGTGAAAATAAAATTGTTCGAACTTCTTCGTCCATGACGACATCGTAGCTTCGCGAAGTTGACATCCTTTGCAGGTCTGCACGGAACAGGTGGCTATAATTATGTTCCAATTACCTTCGCGTTTAATTCTCGTTCGAAGCTGCTAATTCCAGAGTGTTCGAGTTTACCGACCAGAAAAAATAAGGAGAGAGAGAGAGACATCATGGGTAAAACATGATTAACGATAGCGACGGAATGTGGATACAGCTATAATGGGTGACAGGAGACTGTCTCTGTCTCACCCGCGCGCGCGTTTCCGATACAAATACCTATTACCGATTGTTCGTCCCATTCCGCGAGGTTCACGGGCTCGATAAAAAAAATGAACGCGTCTCCGTTCGCTAATTATTTTTGCGCCCGAGGCGACGCGACAGTCGTGCGTAGCTCGATTTTTCTCGCCAATCGTCACCCTTCGCTTCCGTATTATTCATCGAGAACCAGTCGCTGCGATGAATAGTCGATTTAATATTAATTACCGTGTATAATGAACAGCTTCTTTTTCATCCGCCCCTTCCTTCCCCTCTCCTCGCCCCCGTCCCGCCCTCTTGTTCCTTTTGCTTGTTAATGATATTGAATATTCATAATTGTTTGCCTCGTGCGTTTCGTACGCCGACGTTTCCTGTTTATTAAGCACCGGAGGAATTAAAGCAGCCCGATAAAATTGCGAATGCGAAGAGCCGGGGCACACCGACCGAATCGCTTCGCGAGCATTATTCTAAATCGCTGCGTTCGCTTTTTTTTTTCAGTTCTTCTTCGCTGAATCGTGCAGTGTTCCGAGCGTGCTCTGCGGTGCCGATCGACGTATCGCATGCGGAAAACATTCGTAGGTATTTTCCGATCTTGAGTTTTTTACATTTTACAGAGTCCGGAGCAAACGGATTAAAATCACTGAAACCCCAATTAGAGGAACCTTTAAATACTTATTCAATTCGCAACAATAGATTTCACCCTCGTAGGTTGGTCGTTTTTTTTTTAGGTTTATGCTGTTAACGTCTAGCAGCACTCATGAAACATCATTTATATTTGTTCCGTCGTAAAACCCTCTGCCAAGGGACAAGCGCGCGTACATGAAGGTCGACATACCTGTACTGGCGAAATAGCGAACGGGACCGTCATACAGGACGAAAGGCACAACCAAAAAATAGCTTTTCGACCGTAATTTAAGCTGAAAAAAAAAATGAAAATAGCAGACTGAAAATGCACAAGTCTAAAATCCAACTTTAGAAAAACCAGTCTGCATTTAGCCCACTTGAGCTTCCTTTCTTTATATGCAACAACTTAATAATAAAATATCTCAAGAGTTTTCGTAAATTTTGTTGATTGCGTTTGGTAGCGTTGAGAAGAAACTGGTCGGGCCGGCCCCCGCCCTGTCGTCGGGGCTCCCTTGCGCTCAAAGACTATCGGAGATCCGTCCGCGACATCCCGTTTTTTTCCTTAAACGGACCCTGTTAAGTTAAAAAGCCACGGACCTAGCACTCCGTTGGTTTCGGCACACGTGAATGGTCACACGACACCCGAACTTTACGAGAGAAGAACCCTGAAGACTCGCCGGCCAAGGACGGCGATCTCACTACCGACACTAAATACGTGTACTCGACCGAGTGTGCAATTAATCAACGATCCGTGGGTAATTGACGGGGAATCGATGAGCCCGGAGTGCCGGCGTGTGTGCGCGGCCCATTCAACAAAAGTTCCGTCCTCGTGTATCCCTCGTCGTTCGAGACGTCCGTGTCCGGTAGAAAGTTTTTCGTCGAAGGTTCACCATGGAAAACCGACGCGACGAGCATCGACAATCAGCAACGAGCTACGTCGCTGGATCCGAAGTCGAGCGCACAAAATTAAACCTCGATGTCACCGCGTTTAATCGATATCGAGAATTTCGCCTGGCCCGTGCACCGATCGAATTTCACCTCTTCTCCGATGCTTAAAATCAAAAAGCGCACTTTCACCATTTTTATACGTACCATCTTCTTCTTACCAGCTTATTCATCGAGATAATTAGCCTGCGGACTTTACGTATTACAAAAAATTATTGCATAGATATCTTTCGTGAATCGCATATTACAATTAGAGCTGCGCAAAGTCTAAATAAAATGAATCCTGTTATTTTTACAAGGAAACATGTACCAGTTACTTTTAAGGCTCGGTAGGTTTAGCGTTAATACAAAACCTTGGTCAACTGTTCCCGAATTACCTCAAAGTAGTGCTATACTCTTTACTCTTGATATTCCATAAAGTAGGTGAGCTGTGATACACCTCGATACACTGTAAAATGAATTCTCTTTATTTCTCTTTTTCCTTTGTAGCCATACTTGAAAATTCAATGTTCACTTTGCGACTGTGAAGATAGAACTGAGCCAATATTGCGCAATATTACCCACAGACGAAGCAATATTTACGAGATTGTACAATAAAAGTAAAACTCTTCTTGATCGACTCAATATAATTCGCAATCTTTCAATTTGATTTACACAGACGATCAATATTATCGTACAGTATCAATTATTTTATTATTTTATATTATGACAACGGTTTTCCATGGGACCCTTAAATCAATAGTGCTAATAACTTCTGCCGTGGCAGCAATAGAATTTCGAATTAGTGCCGCTTTAGGATGGTGTGGAATAGCGTTGAAAATGATAAAGATCCGGAGCAAGAGGATACAGCGGTATACAAGAACGACGAAGAAGGCGAAACGGACGAGTTTAGCCGGTCGATTACCAGATAACCAGATTAGAATAGAACGGGTAGGCGAGTAGCGGATAGATGTACCTGTGTAATTATGTTCAGACGTTTGAGTGACACTTCTCATTTATTTCGATCGTTAATCCCACAAGTGAGCACCCACTTTACGCGTAGGCTTCCTATTGGCTTCACGGATGCAGTCACGGCCTTACGAAACTGTTGCGTACACCAGATGTCCAAATTTTGAATGGACGGTCCTATAAACACGTCAGGTTTACATGAAAAAAATTAAATATAAATCAAATTACGTAAAATAAAAAACTGTAAAAATATTACTTTCTATTACAAAGTACATATTTGGAACCCCCGGTTTTTTGTTGCTCCGTGGCCCCGCAGGCCTGAAAATTTTACGATCTGGCCCTTTCTAAAAAGAATTTGACGACCCTCGATGTAGACTAGTCCTAAGTTCTTGTTTACGAAGAATGCAAATTACGACTCGTATATAAAAACAAATAGGACTTTTGAAGGCGATAGAGCCCTAGATACATCTGTTACCTAGCGTTTTTGCCTACTGAAAAGTCCCATTTTTTGTATTATCGAGAAATGAGAACGCGAATCCCACATCCTTGCAATTCCTAGAAACGAGGCTACCGCCTTAAGGAATTCGTCCAAGGAAATAGATTCTACATACGTAGTTTGTCTACCTGTCTGTAACGGTAGGATTAGATATCTTCCGTGAAACGTGTAACAGTCGTATCGTTGTCAGAATTTTGAGCCGATCCTTTGGTCACGGCTCTCGTGTACCTTTCAGCTTATCCATCGCGTACAATTGGATTTATCAAGTCGAAGTCGAATCCGACACAGTGCCGTGCGCTCGTTACGCGACGATGATACAACCCATTGGAACCTCACTGATCCACACGGTATTTAAATGTCATACAGTGTCGGCTGCATCGAATGATTTTCACTGAAAAAATCCACCTGTAACGTGTTCGACGTATCGACGAACAAAAGATTCCCTCTTTTTGCTGGTACGTATCAATTAATCCGAATACAGGATTGTAGTTCTAATAAATATTCCACAACTAGCTTTGAAAAATCAACGGCTAGCTCATTTCTCGAGCTATTCCATTATTTTAGATTACATACATAAAAGCTACGTTTGGGTACTCGCATACACCTAGATGTTACGTTTGAATTTAGCAAATCACGCTAAAATTATATTACAATTATTTGACCTAATGACGATTACACTCTTGAGATATACTGTATACAACACAGTGTTAAACCAAACAGACAAATATTGACTTGCACCGCTTTTCCACTAAATGGCTGAATTATTTCATGCGTGACTATTAATAATAGAATTATTTCTAGGTTTAGATGAAATTTGACCATCCCACTATGTGTATTTACCATTTCGATATAGATGAATATTAACGCTATAACTACAGAGCCGGTATGAAATGACGGATTTCAGATTTTTTCTTTTACAATTCGTGAAAGTTATATGTAGAAATATTTTCGGGAAAAATTGTTAGCATACTTTTTTTTATTGAAGTACGTATTACCATAACAATCATATGGAATCGGATTAAATTCAATCCTATTACTATTATAAGATAGCGGATTTTATGGATTTATTACAAAAAATGAATAGGTGCAATTTGAAACATTGAAAACATTGGACGAATTTAAAAATACTGTTGTATTATTTGCAACCCATTGAACATGTTATGAGAGAAAATAAATTTCTGTCAGTCCGGTTTGTTGCACTTCGGGTAGAAAATTTGTGTTTCGCATACACATCGGCTGTCTAATTATATTATACAGGAATATACGCCAGTCTCGTTTAAGGTTCGGCAATTAGTGTTAAATATAACGTAATTCAATTGCTGCATTTTTACAGTACATTTTGGAGATCCACTTGACGGCTAAAAAGCTTGGAAGTACATACGAATAGTGAATAGAAATGCCATAAAACGTTAAAGCAGGGTAAAACGATCATCCGGTTTTTAGTATTTCCAAAGTATGTTTAAATTTGATAAAATTAGGTGATATGTTTACAACTACGTATCGACGCTTGCTAAAATTTGATGACAATATCAACTGTGAAATTGCTGTCCAATTGAAGGTTTCTAAATAAGGTTTATTCGCTGCTCCATTGGCAGTAATACAATTCTCCCTTTAGGCAATCATGTTCTTGATACCAGAATGCGAGGTTCCATTAAACCGGGCTCGCGTACAACGAAACCAAAGTCGAAAGATATTTCTATGTTGCACGGTCTCGTTGCAGCGAATAAAACGCGGCACGTATCAATGTTTCCAACTAGACGAATTTCATATTCACCGGTATTATTTGAACGATTAACGCGAATGGAACCGCTCCGGAGGCCGCTGTATTGTTGGCAACATTTTCAACCGAGGCATTTACAATTCTCTCTTTATTGCCTCTCGGCTTATCCGGATTGCGCAGGGAGCGTTTACGAGTTGTGTTTCATCCTAATAATAACCATTAAGTTAACGAACTGCAACGTGGTTGTTTGAACGCAGTGTGTGTGCGGGTGTGTGTGTGCGTGCGTGAGAGAGAGAGAGAGAGAGTGGGGTGGGACACAGAGATTAACGTACCATTAATAAGATTATCCGCGTAAACAATAGATTGCCCATTTCCAGGTTTCGAGCATCCACGATCCCACGGATATAACGCAACCCGGTACGAAACGCATTTATTGAAAAACGCGATTACAAACTGGCTCGGGCTCTCGAAAAAGCGCACCTGGTTACGAACGCGGAATACATATACATATGTATGTAGTCAGTGAAATGATACAGAGACAGCGCGTGACTGCTCCCTTTCACGAAACCATGTCAGAGATTATTTTCAAAGCAAATTTTTACGAAATTCCGTATTATTTCGCATCCAGCCACTGACTCTATATCGGTTTACGCGGAATATGTAGAATTAGATTTTTGCATATGAAGCGCCCGACTTTCGAATGTAAATTTTATGAAGCGTTTCGATCAACAGATATTATATGTACCTCGTGTACTAAGGGCATGTTCTGTAACTTCGTTCGTTCAGAAGAAAAGCGGCATACAGTGCATCACGAAAGTATTTGAACTTTTAGAAAGATGCAATGACATTTCGAGTTTTGGCCAGTAAAATCGCGTTCCCGGGCCACTGTGGAACGGGAGGTTAACCACGAAGATGATCCACGGTGAAAGTCGACTGATTTCCCGGTAGATAGGATGAAAAAAGTTGTCTTGAATTACCGAGAGGCGTGTTTCTAAAAGAGAATCGATAGATCGACGCGTGCACAGTGAAAAGAGGACATTCGTCGTTAGGTGATCTCGATGGTGGGTCGCTGGTACCGGGAACAGGGCGAGCATCAAAACGGCAAGTGCATTTTGCTGCGGAACGGGAACGGGCGCCCGACATCTCGGTGTAATCAGACACCGTTGGATAGGGAGTGATGTAAATGTAATTGAAAACATCCGTCATGCTTCTGATCCGTACCGCTCCCCACCCGATTTCTCCCTTTCTTTCGCCGCAGCACCGCGCTGCGCCGCGCCGCGGCGAATGCGCCACCCCTCTGTTCCGTAATTAAAAGTCATCTACCCGTGATTTTTGCTTCTCCTCTTCGCGTTTATCCGTCCTCCACCCTCCCCCCGCGCACCTTTATTTCTGCGCTCGAACACGTACTTCACGATCCCGTTACCAATCCTCAAACCTTTGACGTTGTTTCGCAATCCTGTCCAGCACCAATAAATGGAATTCCGGTAACTTGCTGCTTCGTTGTAGCGCAGTCTTCCATCCGCTGTTCGCCACTTTTTTACAGCTAAACGGAGGTTATTATACTTTTGCAGTCGGAACTATTTTAACTGGAAAATTAAACATTTCTTCCGACCGTTCACAGCTACAATGAATTATTTTTTTAAAAGAACAGAAAAACTGACCTGCATTCAATTTTTTTTTCAAACGAATTTAAAAAATCATAGAATTTTAGAAACATCTTAATAATACTCAGCAAATGAAATAACGATGTTTATTCATTATGGTTTTATGTATATGGATATAGATAATGTCTTGTAGTATTGTTGGGAAGTGTACATAATGCTGAAAATACGTAGAGGAGAAGAAAGAGTGAGTAAGGGATTTTTTGGGAACGGGCGTGCGTGTATGTTTTATTTACAAAAGGGATTCGATTACACCCGGCTAGTCTGGACAAACGGTACGACGGTGTAATTATTATCGATATTGCGTTTTCTATCTCGCGACCGGTGCACTCCGCTTCGCAAAATGTATTCCTCTGGCGAGCATACCAACGTTGTACAAGGGTTCAATCGCGGTTTGGCGAGGGGTTGGAAAATCGGACAGTTGGACGGGGCAGGGGGATGTTTCGAAGCAGGGCGGACCATTGAAGGGAAAACATGGTGGCCACTGGTTGCGGCATTCATCAGAGGCGGTACTCTGCGTACCTTTTAAGAATCTCCTCTCCTCTCTCTTTTCTCTTCTCTCCTCGTCTCTTCTCTTCTCCTCTCCACTTTTTTTTTTGCCCCGACATTCACGTGTGCACCGGCACACGGATACTCCGCCGGGGCCGGGGATTGTGAGAAAAAACTTTCCATTGAAAATATTCGCAATAAAGGGACCGCCTTCGTCGGCTCCTTTCACCTAATGTTCCACGGTGCCCCGGGAAAAAATCGTCGGCATGTATTTACACCTACTTTCGGCTACTTGGAAACGCATTATCGCACTCTTTTCCGGGACCCAGTGTCTACGCGGTTTCCTGAAAAGTTTCACGGTTTACCAGATACATTCGGCTCCATTGTGGGCTGCTTTCGTTGTGTAAAAAAGAATCGGTTACTTGGCGAGCTACATTGTGGATCATGTTGTCTGACATATTTAGGACTTTGGCTGAAGCATCCAAGTTGTAGTATAATGGGCAAATGATTTCAAATTTATTTATTTATCCAGTTTTTTATACAAATGTAGTTAATTACGGTAAAAAAAATATTTTAGGATTATTACTGATCTTGAGAAACACTTAGTACAACATTCAGTATTTTTCAGATGCAAAATTTCTCGAGAAAAATTTAATTATTAATTAAAGATAGGTTACACAGCTTCTATTCCCAATAACTCGTAGGGTTAAACGAAAAAATGGGCCAAATCGCCCCGTTGAATGATAATTACGCAAACAAACTAATCACGGGACTATTGAGCCATCTGAAAATACAAATTGCTGATCTCTGGATATATTCACCTATTTGAATACAGTTCGGATAAGCGGCACATGCTGCGATCGGTCAGTTCGCATAGTAGGAGCTCAACCGCGAGTTCAGTAAATTGGGCATTCCGACGATGCTGGTTTAGATAAATGGAGTCCGGGTGTAGTATGTTTCAAGCCGAAACCTTGGAATTAATTCGAATTAATTGTATCGCAGCTCGAACGTACTCTAGTCGTCGGATGTCTAGCAAGACTCGAGATGAATAACTAACAAAAAAAGAAAATAAGAGATTACCCCGGGTAGAGCATGGTAGAAAATTCGTAAATTTCTCTTTCAAATAGCTCGGTCCATACACAAAAGGAAAGCGTAACTTCCGAGTCGACTACGGGTGCGCTTCCTCAAAGAGTTTGGCGGCTCTTTGGGAACGAACGGTAGAAGAAAACGCGAGGAACCGTGGATGAAAAAGCGGCCGATAAACGAACTACCGAGGATCGCGGCACTTTAATCTTTCTTTCGAGGCATCGGCCGCCTTTTGCGGCGTTCAATGAAAAGAGGATACCGGGGTGGGAGTGCAACGGTTTCCCCGTTCGACCCCGACTAAGCTTCTCTGTCTACCGTGGTCCGGACTCATTATAGCAACATGCGGTAAGTATCCCGGTGTCTCGCCGGTAGCTTTCGTGCCACGGGTGCCTACCCGGAGGAGAGTTGTTGGCATTAGTTATACGCACGTATAATCGTGTACCACCGCACTATAAAAAAATGGTATAGAGTCCAGAGGCTGGAACGTGAAACACCGTGGCGTTCGAAGGCCGGAGAGACGAGGACAGGATACAAGAGCATCCCTTATTCCGTGGCGGCTCGTTGTACGGCTCGGCGCATCCGAATGGTCTCACTCCCCTGATCCCGGGGATTCCAGGTGGTTTCTGACCCCCCGTCCGCCCTCTCGAAAATTAGGTAGCCTGGATCCAATGCGCACAGCTGCGATCCGCAACAGCCTGGCAAACCGAGGATGCTACTCGTGGATATCTGGCACGCTTTTTACACGCTCTATCCCCGTTCTTTTGCGTCTTTATCGCGTCGATACCAAAGCAAACGACAACAGAGTAGGCCAGAAATCAACTAATGTTGATTTTCAAGTTCAGAGTGACTATTGGTCTGATTGATTGTTAGTCATAGCGTTCGAATCGTGAATTACGGTCTCGAGCTCGTGCAAAAACCCTATAGAAAAAAGTACTTTCATTCTTTCCCCATAAACTTCATTCGGACTATTACGAACATTTTCTTTTTTTTTTGTTGTTTAAATTAGCCAAATTGGCCCAGCCGTTCTCAAGTGATACGCTTACCGACGAACAGCATTTAGCTTTTATTTATACAGAAGATTATAGATTATAGAGAGGTACCCTGCGCTGCATTATAATTTCCTGCCAACATAGTGTATTCGTCGTACGCCAAATTGTGTAACGTATAGAAACTTGGTGGGTATCTATGAAGCTTGATTCTGGAAGGTGCTCGATGTCGGACAAAGTACTCCAGAGGAGAAGGTTCGGCTCGAGTCTCTCTATTCTTGACAAATTTCAGGCATTGTCGTGTCGAGGCAGGGTATCGTACCAGGTAAAACGTACTGTTTCTTCGACACCAGGTAGCCGGTGTCGGTGCTCTCGATCCGTATTAACCGAGAGATAATCCGAGTAGAGAAGGTAGTGGGACTTGTACTACCCCCTCTACCCCTGGTCTCCCCATGGTGCGGCGCGGCGCGGCGCAGCGTTCGAAGCAACAGCCAACCCCTATAAGAGGCAACGATACCGCGGCTGAAAAGCCGCTACGAATAACGTGCTTACGCGTGATCATCCGACCGCGATCCTCAATGCCCGTGACAGATCAAGCTGCGCGGCTCTGAATCGAACTTTAAGCCAGCGCTAAAGAGCGAGGAAGAGCCGGCGCGCTAAGTCCTCGCGGATGGACGGGCGCGCGGCCAACAGCCTTCCTCCTCTCTTTTTCCACGGGGCCGACAATACGGTGTAGATTACTTTTCAGAATGGGCGGCGTGACGTAAACGCGGCCGTTCCTACCGGCGAACAATCGGCGTGTTTACCGACACAATTTCCACGGATTAAAATCGTGAGAGCAAGCAAGCCTGCGCTGCGGAGGGTTAAGATCATTCTAGTCGCCGCGGCCGTTTCCGCGTGGACGCGGCTCTGTCCTCCCGCACAACGGAAACGAGATGCTCGTCCATCGATCCACCGACGCAGGAGGTGCATTGTCAACTTTTCTTGCGCCATGGATACTTTTCGAAAACCTTCGGCAAACTTCCACGGATCGGTAGAGAACAGTTACCTAACACGAGGAGGGTTTTCTTAACACGTTACTGATCGGCGCGCAGTGGGCTATTTCGCTGAAAAATGGAATAAAATATTGTAGCATTATTTATGGGCTCACGGTCATAAATAGCTAGGTCGCGTTGGATTCGTCTTGATGCCACACAATGGTCTGGAGACCCTGTTTTTTTTTTAATTCATACCTGAGAATTATTTTTCGCGACGGGATCTACAGTTTAGAATAAAGGTGGGTTCCAAATATTCCGTGAGTTATCTACACACAGCACACTTGGGTACGAAAGCAAGAAAATGATAATATCATAAAATGTCAGTTAAGAAGCCATTAAAAATCACTCAACATATTTTAGCTATTCACCATAATAGTGACGTAAACCAAATGTGAAAATTAGCTGAGACGTTATTGTATACATAAATTGAACTCCCATCTCGGAATGATCTGTGAAGATTCAATCAATCCCTTCGGGATGCGTGTTTCGCAGCAGAGGTGGTCGAAAAAAAGCAGCAGGTTTTTTGAAATTCCGAAAAGTCGAGAGGAAGGGTCCGAGCCTGACCGGGATCCAGTCAAAGGCATATTCCATTCGATCCGTCGTTGACGGGGTAACTTCGGACAGCGAGAGCATTCGATATCGGGCCCTGATGAAGGTTTCTCGAATGTCGTGTCAGGCCTGGGGAACAGAAAGAAAGAGAGATAGAATAAAATAGAAAGGGAGATTGAGCGAAGAGGCCGCATTCCTAGACGGCTTACCGGTCGGTTATCGTGGCGGCCATCGCTCGTCTTCTCGTATCCAAAGGTGGCGGATTTGTTTCTTCTTCTTATCCGACCCTTAAGCACAGGCTTTCGCGCGAGGGTGTGCGGCCCGGTGGCACAAAGGCACCCTAGGGACGCAACAACGGTATCATCTTCGAACGAACGGAAAGCTACCGAATTTTCGAATCGTTCGAACGTGTCGTCATGGATTTTTTCCGGGCGCGTGGGTTCGTCTGACAGATATGAAACTGTCTCTCGCGCGCACCATTGTTTGAAGAGCTCGACCCGCTCGATGCTTTCACTGCTGCTGGAATTATCTTTGATCCACGCTCGCCGATGCCGGTCCGGAGAAACGTCTTATATCCACGTCGTGAGAAATATTTAATAGTTCCTGATACACACCGGTGTCGTCATCGCAAGGTAAGCCATCGATAAAATTCTCGGACGGTTTCACAATCTCAGTATACATATTGTCACCTTCTATTTCATTGTGTATTCACCAAGGCATACTGAAACGTAAGACATTAGAATAAAAAAGAATTATATACTTAATATTTTTATATGATTCTCGATTTATTAAAATTATCAAGAAAGGAAGTGCATCTTCGTTTAGCTTCTCTTTTGTATGGTTGACGTGGACAATTTTTATTTTGCATAAAAATCCACAGTCTAGCAATTACCGTGTTAACTTAAAGCTTTTTTTAAATTGCCAAATTACACGATCTAAGTTTTCGCCTCACAAATGAAATTTTAAATAAATAAAAACAAAAGGAATTAAATATGTTATACAAAATTGTGAAGGAATTGTTTGAAGACTTGTGTTAGAGTTAAAAGCACTTAACAGTAGGAGAACACTTCATTCTCTAAATTATAAAACCACCCCTTTGAACGCACGGATCGATTTGTTGTCGATCGCAGTTTTGCGAAGCCACTTGAGTTAGGCAAACATGCAGGAGAAGAAAAGTCAATTCGCAGTTATTTATGAAGTAGCGATTACAACGAATAATACCAAAGAATCACTGCGAGTGCTCCCCTAACTCAGATCTCTCCCCCACTGCCATTATAGGGAACCGCTCAAACACGAAGTATTATCATACAAATATAATCTCTATACGCCCTTCTGCGAAATAATATTTGCCCTTGATCATCGTACGACCAATTATCTTAACTTGTGCGATCTGTCAACTTCTGTGCACATGTGCACACGCTTACATGAACCGTGTACGATTCTTACATTCCTTTTTCTGCCTTATTGACATACTGTGGGAGTACTATACTATACATGTGTTTGAAAGAGTCGGTGAAAGTATAATTACGGAAACACATTTATCATACGTCGTACACATTTTTTGTGGTAAAGAAATTTCTAGACAGATTTATATCATACGCGCTAATCAGTAACTAATTAATCTTCGTCAGACTCGGAAATGATTTCCAAGGAGAATACAGACATTTAATATCATCTTGTTAACACTTTCGATGTTTATGTCAAATATGCTCCTTATGAAAATATACTAATTTATTGTTTAACGTTTGCTACTTCAAATAACAACTGAATTAGACATGTAAAATTCGACATTTTATTATGATTTATTTACACTTTACAGTAAGTGCGTTTACACAGTTTTTGTCGAGTGTAGACGCAATTGCTTAAAAATGAAAATATTTAAACGCACAGATACATGCTGTTATAATTAAATAAACCATTTAAAGGGTTCAAATGTTATATTTCAATCGTGAACCACGACCACGAACAATTTATTTCGAACGGAAACATCACTGACAATTTAACTCGTGGTTATTTCTCCATACATTCGCCTGAACGAGAAACAAAAAAATATTTTCTGTTTCAATTAACCTTGGAGCGGTCGCGTGGATGAATTTTGTTCAAATTCGTCCTTTGAAACCGAAGAGCTTGAAACAACAGAAGTCATAACGAATATTGACATCTTTTTATTCCAAGCTTTTCTAGTATTTTTCCTTTGTGGAAATTTTTAGAAACATGGGGTAACGTTCCAAGTAAAAATACACGAACACCATCCATTCCATTGGAAAAAAAATTACAATGGATGATTACTGATGATTAAACTGAAGATGTTTATGCAATTTTCAATTTTTATAGATAAATTTTAAGGAAGTGACATGAAAGAAAATCCCATTTTTAATGAGAACAGCCTTTGTAGATTCAAAACAAATAAAAATCTTACCATTTTTGTATTATCGAGAAACGAGAATGCGAGTCCTGCACCTGCAATCTTAGAAACGAGTCTATCGCCTTAAGCAAAACTGTGTACTGTATAGTACTGCGTAGCAAGGGAGAAATTGGGAAAAATGCGAGATTGTAGGAGACGCCATAAAACGCAACTTGGAAACAGGAAGTATCCAGGAGAAGGATCATTCGTGCACGGGCACGTAAGCAAGGATAACATAGCGGACAATTTCGCAGGTTTCTGGCCTTTGGGAAACAGTTGGCCTCTGATTGGTCATCTGTGTGTGATTGACCACGTTACACAGGACGGTGATCCAAGCAGTGATTCTCGTTCTCCGTTTCTCTGTCCACGGTTCCGCGGGCAAACGGCCCGTGAAAATCTTCTAAATCAATTTCTGCGGCGGCAGTTATCGAGTCGCGTCCCTCAATCTCGCCGGATTTAGGATGAAAACGAATGTCCTTCGACGGCAGGATCGATAGACTTCCTACGCGGATATCGAGCTCCTGCATTTGTCTCGATAGGGGGGAAACGTCGACCTAAACTCGATTCGACCTAAACCTCCCCTGGCTTAACATCGTTCCTGTAATTTTCTTGATTGCCCCGCGTTATCGCGGCCCCGCTGCCACCCGCGAATATTTTACAAATGAAAACCCTATTGGCCATAGCGTTACAGCGGTGAACGATCAATGTTTCACTCCGGGGAAAAATGATAGCATACATATATTAAGGGAGTTTAGTAAGAACAGGAACACCGTGTAAATTCAGACAGTGTGTGTTTTCTACATTAACCTACTGAAAATACCAATGTCATACTTGTCAATATTTTTTCTGTTTATAAATAAACTTTTCATGAGCATTAACAGCGACAAGTCTGTGCTCAATGAAGCTGTGCCAAGCAAAGGCTGAAAATATTTTCTAAAAACTCAACGAAAAAGATATTGACGTAACATTGAAGAAATTATTCCACGCATATGAATAATTTCATATGCACCAACTTAATGGTTAATGATCCCGCGAGAACTGACTTCATTTCGAAACGTACTAGCTTTATCGTTGCACAGAGGTAACTTCAAACATGTGTAACAATATGATGTGACATTTCATGTCACAGAACAGAATAGAATACAAGACACAATAGAACACAGATATTTATAATGAACTATATAACTAGAATAAACAACTGATATAAACTACCGCTGTGGCCTGGACGCGGCGGAAACAGCTAACTAAATTGTTTTAAAATAGGCGTGCGTACACGAGTCCTTAACGAGTCTCTAAATATTCGCGAAACGATTCCTCTAATAGCCCGACCGGTCTCATTGTCCCATAGGCAGACAATACGAACCGCTTTTCGCATACGAGAGCGGCCAGTTTATACTTGTGACCCGTTTTAGCTTCTGCCAGAGATACAGTCAAGCAAGATTTAATTAAGAATTCTTCAAACTGGACGTCGAGCAGCCTTTCGTTCTGCCGCCTGGGACGACTGACTATATCTGAAATCAAAGTCGTTGCCAAGCAAATAAAGAAGGTCTGACGATGAGGACGACGATGACGATGAGGACGACTACGAAGAAGAGGACGAGCCCACGAGAAGAAATGGAAAAAGGGGTAAAGGAGGACGAGAAGGAATCGGGGCGAAGGTTCAGATTTCGGCCCGGTAGCACGGAACAAGCAGATCGGCGCACTCGGCACCGGCAAAGCATTCCTTACGTCAGGACTTCACCGGACGCTGATCCTCCGTAAGGAGAGAGAATCGAGAAAGGTCAGCGGGATACTTCGACGAGGGGCTACTGGTTTCTCCGCCGAGTAGACCTCCTATCCACGTCGTCCGTTCCTTCGTCAAACTCGGAGCGTGCCCGTGGCCACGGATGGCGGCGTCACAGCGTGAGCCTCGCGTTTTCTGCCTCTATCCTGGACGTCCGGACGAATTTCAGCGGCGTTTCGTCGGCCCAAGACGAATCGTTCCGTATGTAAATTGAACGAAGGGGAGAGGAGAAAAAACGAGAGAACCGGAGGGAGGGAGAGAGAAGAGAAGAGAAGAGAAGAGACAGAAAGTGAACCCACATTACCGTAGAGGCGTAAGATGGCTGAGGCCGCTTTGAAATTTAAATCATCGTCGACGGAGAATCGTGCGAACGGGAACCATCTTTGCAGGCCGTTCCTTCCGTCGTCTTAACGCATTAGGTCATGGAGTTTTAATTTTAGATGTTTCAGACCTATTACACCCTCATACAAATTCAAAAAAATAACGTTTTGAAGACATCCAAATGATTTAGATGACCAGCACGGAATAGGCAACTACCTAACAGGTGAAAGTCGAGGAGCATGAGAAAAGTAGGGAAAAGTCTGCGTTTCCGCGATGGTAGCACCCAGGCGGGTTTTTCGAAGCAGCGTGAACCTGGCATAAAAAGCAGAGGCACGTAGAACTCGAAAGGGAACAACTTCTCTCGTGGTCGTACAGCCGCGTCCGCAGGATATGACAACAAGATCGCTCAGACCGGTGACAGGGGTGCGTTCTGGTGCGCCGGTGTGCGTGTAACGTGCGAGACGAGGTAACCGGCGCGCCGAGGTAGACGGGGGAAGGAACCTGGAGAAGACGGTGCAAAAGACGCGAGGACGATCCAGCTCCGTGCGAACGACAGAGAAAACGAACGGATGGACAGACGGACCACCCCGTACGCCAGCGATCATGTCCCGATCACGTAAACTAGCCGCCCCCTCATCCATCATGCCTTCGTCGTACATTGTCATGTGTGACCAGACCGATCTCCTTTTTCTTTGTCCGATACGGCGTCCTCCTTGTTTTTCGTGCCTCCGCCTCTTCCTTCCCCGGCCGCCTCCTTCCTCCACACCTCTTTCGTCTTCTTGTTACTATCGCGTCTTTTCCAGGGAGACGGGGTTCGCCGCAAATTGGCAGTGAAAAATAAACAAGAGACCGGCACGACGTAAACGTACCAATCAGGGGTGGTCGAGCACTCATGCCACATAATTAGAGTCAGTATCTCTGTTATTTTTCGCAGTGCAGTTTTTCTTTGCTATACCTCTTCCCGGGGTTCGTCCTCTTCGTTACTTATTTAGGGAACGTTTATGTTCGAGAGCTGCGATAAATGATCCGACCGCAAGGATCGATTTGCCCGAAAGCGTGGACAACAATCGTATCTTTGTTGGTCGTACGTTGTTCAGTACTAGATTGCGGATTTTATGCATTTGTAAGAAAATTGAGAGGACAGGTAACTACCCTTACAGAAGGTTGGCTACCCTAACGAAAACCGTTGTGTCGTACAATTGTCCGGCAATTGGAAGGCGTACCTTTGAACGTGTATTGTACCGTAATGGTCATTCAAGTATGACGGCTAATGATTTAATGATACATTTCGTCTAAGAAGAATAATCCACCGTCGCGATTTGTAATTGTACCCCACACCAGAGGCGATTCAGTCCGCTTCCATCCCCTGGGATGGACAGTACATTCCTAATTGCCGATTGATCGCGTCTGAATAACGTAATTAATCGGACGAGACTATTCCTCTGTTAATTACACAGACGAGCCGAAGGAAAATGGAAAAAGAATAGTAGAAACCTGGATGTGTTATTACGAGATTAATACAACAAATAATTAAGGTACGTGACTGACCAATTTTTATTAAAATTATTTTTCAAACACTTTCTTAACCGTGAAAACCACCATTATTCGATATATGTACGAAAAAATAAAATCATATAGAATGGAATTATTCTAGGTCGGAAGAAATGTTTAATTTTCGAGTTGAAATAGCTCCGACTGCAAAGGGTTGAAGTAAGATTAATGTTGAGGGGTAGGTCTGGTTATGTTGAAAAAATTCAAATGAAATTTTATTTGAATAATACTGAGCACTGCGGGACAAGCGACACGGAGAAATACCGAGGCTCCAGTACCGATTCAGCAGCGGCCGAATGCACAACGGGTGAGAAACGAAGGGCAGAGGACGAATAAAGGAGTTTCTGGCTACGGCACGTGCGAGGGCTGCCAACCGTAAAAGAGGCGGCTTATATTATTATAACGTAGGCAGGTGGGCGAGGCACTCTATTGGCAGCGCTAACGAGGGATCGGTAATTATTACCCACGACTTAACTCCTAGATACTCGTGGAAAGACCTTTATTGTAATCATTCGCCCCGCGCCCTTTCTTCTGCCGGGGAATCTAGTTTGCGGGAATCCTATAACGCGCCGCCCGCGGCTACCGAATTAATACGTATTATGATGGAATGCTGACGCATCCCTGTATCCAACGAGCTGCTCCTGCCATAGAAACCTCTCGCCTCTCGGTAACCAATCTGATTAACTCTGTCAAATAGACAGCGAAAATTGTCCTTCGTTAAATATTCTATTGCCACCTTATCACCATAGCTGGGCATTATTTCACGAACTATATGTATTTTCTATAATATTTGATATTTTAGATTTTATTTTGTGCTTGACCAGTCAACTGAGGCGACCTTTTTTTCAGAGCGCGCAAATATGCAGTCGGTGTACAAAGTATTTGTACACGTTTTAAAAATGAATAAGTGTACGAATACCTTGTCCACCGGCTGTAATAAGATATACATAAATATAATTGTATTGAGTCCGAGCATTAATGCGGGTAACTATAGTTAAAGGCTGACCTTGTTACACTAATTCCTAATACAATGAAAGTGTTGACCGAAGAAAAGGGATGACGACAGATTCGAATAGAATGCGGTAACCAGGAAGCTCAAATATTTACGTGGATTAGGAGCTTTATTGGCCACCCTGTTGTTATTCTCAAGGTCGCACACGCCTCGGAGCAGGCAGCCGGCCGTCGAAATATCAGATGATTTTCACGTTTTGATGGAGTTGTTGACCCTTGTACGGGTACCTGCGTGCCGGCACGATTACACACTTTCAGCGCGTTAGTGTGAACGTGTACGTCTACCTGTCCGGTCAAGGTGGACGATCCATCATCGTGTCAACGGTGCGTTATACTAGACGAAGAATTTCGAACATTCCCCGTATCTGTGCGTCGTCGGTCGAAACATATTTCGGCCTGGCGCAGATAAAAGAGAAAGAGAGAGAGAGAGAGAGAGAGATACACTTGATCGTTTCTTCTAGCGGGAACGGTGAAGGTAAAATGAAATAAAAATGAAAACAGAAGGGGGAAGAAGAGACAGTCGTAATTGTATCGACGATAAGGCGAATAAAGGGAGAAAAGAAAAGGAAAAGCACCGTGAAAACGAGCCAGAGAATCGGTCGGAACGACGCGACGCTCGGAACAGCGATTAAATGGCACGTAGGAAAAGTATCCTCCCATTTTCGGTTTCCGCTCAACCCAAACGAATAATCGCTTGTTTGCTACCTCCTTAAGGCCGTCGGATCTTCCCTTTGTTCAGCAGCGAGCGACGAGTATCTGTCGAATTAACGTAAATCCTTTTTAAATAATAAGTCCCTTGTTAAGTGTAATGAATCCTTGGGGAATAAGCTGCCCGGACCCGTGGTCCCATTGTGCGGTTAGAGTTGTCCGGGTAAACGATGCTAGTGGGACAGCGGAAGAAGAGGCCCAGCCCCGGTAAAATGGGCTAGAACTTCCGACACTGAGTGCGCCACCGTGCTTAGCTTCATTATTAGCTGGGACTTGGATATTTGGATACCCATAATCCCTTTTCTACGATTCCAAGACCAATATACCTGATGGAGGAGTGACAAATAATATGGAGTTGCTCGGCCGCAGACCCGACAACTGCCAGCATCCGCCTTGTTCTCTGGACCTGCTATCTGATTTCGAAGGACGCGCCGCGAAAGATGATCCGCCGCTGACAAAAGACGTCGAGGATCGACCTAACCATCGACCAGAGTTTCCACCGAAATCGCCACCGAGAGAGGTAAGCCGAAAGGTGCTTTTCTACGTACAGGTCCACCGTAACACGAAGGGAGAAGGCGGAAGAAGGGCTGCTTGCTGTCTAGTCGGTCTTGTAACGGTGCGCAACAAAAAGATGCTTCGGAGGTCCGCACAAAGGATGCACACACTTTTGTCCGGATATTTGTGTTTGCCGAAAACTCTCCTTTGCCAGTTGTGCAAAATGATACCGAGATGCTGCCGGTTACCGCGAGTTGTTTTTTCTATTAGGCGTAAGGGTGAGTTCGGTCTTTCTTTTTAAAGTTTTCACGAATGTGCCGATCCGTTATAATAATCAGACAGTTGATTTCATGCATTTATGGCAAAAATAATGAGTGGGTGTAATTTGAAGCAGCAAGACCATTAGAAACATTTGAAAATACTGTTGTATCATTCTCAATCGATTAAACATATTAGGAAAGAAAATAAATAAAAATTTCTATGTCGTTTCAGTTTGCATTGCAATTCTGGCGGAAATTATTATTTTGCATAAACGTCCGCTGCCAAGACGTACGATATTTAAATGTTGGTAAACATTGGTTCCGCACAAGAGTAGCCAAAGAGCCGCAGTTTGCCGACCACTGCCTTAGGATCACACGCTATCAAAAGATCGTATAGAGATCAGATAGAGAAAAAGACAAGAAGACAGGTACGATATCTCTACAAAAAAAAAAAACAATCAATGACCGTTTCACTTCTACTTTTAGCTCGGTCTCCTTCCAGCGCATCGGTGGCTCCAGCAGTGTCCCGAGCGTCCGCGTCGTCGGCACGCACGCAGGATGTGTCGTCCTGAGAGCAGGTATACGTGAGATGGAGGAAGGAATCAAAAGAGAAAAGGGGCCGAAGGAGAGGAGCACGATAGAAACGAGCAAAAAGATGGAAAGTCGCGCGCGCGGGGTGAGGCACAGAGAGAAAGAAAGTCCATGGCCGCGACCGCGATACGGCGAGCAGAGTCGGTTCGATGATCGAGTAGGGGGGTCCACGGGGAGGGAGAGACAGGGTGGTGGATCGAGAGAAGGAGCGGGTCGGCTCGACGAGGCGAGTTTTAAGGCGGTGGCGGTCTTTGAGAGATGCCGGACGCTTTGATGTTCGCCACACGTCATCTCGCGCGTTACCTTGCTATGGCTCTTGAACCACCGAAACCGGCGAATAGCGACGTACCCTATTCGCGTGCGTGTCGCGCGTGTATGCGTAGGCTTGCCGTTCGTCGAAGGATCGTAGCTTCGCGAGGTAGAATCACGAGCAAGAGGGTGGAACCGCGCTCAACCCCCGTTCGCTACCACGCAACATTCGACTGTTCGCCCGAACTCCGCGCGTTCCCCTCGATCGGGCTCGCTCCCCATGTTTCCACCCCCGTCGCTCTTTTTATCGGTCTTAGACCTCCCGTCGCCCGATACAGTTTGCAAACAGCGCAAAAATGCCACTCGATTATTCCCCACCGGCGCGGCGCGGCGTGCTGCACACGAGTCGCTTAGCGACAGCCAGCGATGCGGCTTCGAGAGCGAGAACTGCCGGGTTTCGGGGTGTGAAATCATTTCGGGGCGGACACCCGCGTTGCCCGACCGAGATTCGTGCCAGAAGAAACACCACCGTCGAAACAATTAGGGGAGATCTCCCGTGAACTTCAGTTGCGCCGTCATACACAACGGAAGATACAGTCCTGTCACTGGTAAAATCAATTTTCAGACAGAATAAAATAATTTTGATCTGCACTATGTAAAATCAATTTTCAACCGGATAAAAATGATTTTAAGAAGGAGTAAAATCATTTCATTCTATCTGAAAATTGATTTTACTCCGTTGATTTGAAACCATTGTGGATCGTTTTAACGAGTCCCGTGTAGTTGTAATGTTATATTGACTTTATTTATCAAAGACTATTTTAGGCACTTGCGACATTTCCAGTTTCGAAGTTGGTCACCTTTGCCATTCCAGGATGGTTTTCTCTTAGGCCTTGATTTGTGTGACCAGTGGTCTTGACATCGTCATCCTCCCAAGACCTGCACGTTCACCGACCGGTCATCCGTTATGGTTACCGGTCGAGTCAGTGAAATCTTTGTCCAGGACGATCCGAATGCCGATGAGACGAACATTAATGAGTATTGATGTCCTCCTCGCGATCGATCGGCCATCGTGATATCCCTTAGCGGAACTTGCATCACGCGGAAATCACGTTCGGCCGCTCCGGTGATCGGACCACTGGTACAGTTATCGCGTCGCGTCGCCGCGTCGGGATGCTTTGAACTCGGGGATCCGGAGATTGCGTTTCCAAGACGCATCGAACGTAAAATGTTCATTATTTTTAACAGAATTAATCCAACGGGTTTCGCGTTACTCTCTTCAAAGCAAATTACGAAGCGAAATAACACGAAATAAAATTATCACTGCTGACGTCAAGTTATGTTGATAATATGTTTGCACTATCTACAGATGAAATAAAATTATTCCGTTTACTGAACCTGAAATATCAGTAGGTCGCCGAGCAATGGGGAAGAAGTTAGGCGTGTGCTCTGGAAAAATGAAGTGCTCATCGATACTCTCCTGACAAATGTCGCCATTGTGCCCGGGCATCGTGGTCCCACCTTTACAATTATTGCCGATCGTTTGTTGGCGGAAAATGAAACGAGCCGGGACACTTTCTCACTCGGCGGGACATGATCTGTTTCGTTGAAGCTCGAAACGGAGCCGGTGAATGGCGGTCGGATCCCTCGACGATTCCGGATGCTCCCCGGAGGATTCGGCTACCTACGATTCGTCACCGGCGGGAAAAACTTCTTACTCAATGACGGGGTACGACCCGATTCAATGTGTATTCGACGAGCGAGTATCCATGAACGGGTACACCTGTAGCGTGCAGAACCTATACTCCGGCGAAGTAATTCCAGCCATAATAATAAGCTTCGACCCGGAACGAACAAAGATGACGGCCCATTGACTCCGTTTTTCGTCCGGCTGAATAGAACGAGACGAATTGTGTAGCCACGATGAATCGCTGCCTCGCTTCTACCGGCGATATGAATGAATGAAGACGTTGCCGGTGTTGCTCCTGCCCAGGGAAATAATGTTGTTCGACGACCTTACGGCTGTCCATAAATTACGCCTGGCTCTCGACAGTCCACTATTTTGTCGAGCATCCCGTCGCCACTGTTTACTCACCAGCCAGCTGGAGACTCCTCGGGCACCAGCTCCTCCGGGACGAACAGTGGAAAATATTTGACCCTCGATCGGAACCACCGATCGATCTCGAATCTTCCAACGATATTTCTATTTAGGGTAAGTCACCCGATTATGCATCACGCTCTTACTATGAAGGGTTAATTACATTTGTCCGAATAACTACACTGTATTTATACAACAGCAGCAACTTTCATCTATACTTTCGGGTACCCGCAAACCCCCCAGTAGTGGATCACGTAACTTGCTGCGGGGATGAAAGTCACAACGTTTAACTGGCCGCGACGAAAACATGGTCGCACACCCCAATAATGATAACTACCCAATTGTACAGCCTCCGGAGGTTCGTTTCTGATGTAATCAGGGAATACGCTGTGGGTGCTACTAATTGTAATCGTGTAACGGGCCTCTGTAGGCCGGAGGGGCGACGAGCATCGCAAAGAATTGATTCTGGTTACGTTAATATAATCAGAAATTCAGGACCGTGTCCGTCCCTATCCTTATAAAATATGTACCGCAAGAGACGTCTGTTCTGCCAGCTATTTGTTTACCATTCCACGTACGATTCCGGAAATTCAATTACAATCTGGAAGGTTATACAAAAAAAAACACGGTTTTCTTTTAACAAGACACAAACTATTTTATTTATTGAAAGTATGATCTATTACAATTATATGTGAATATTAATACACAATTAACAGAGCCATGAATTTCGTTCATCTAGTTGCGCTCCTGGTCTACTGTGCGTTGGATGGAATATCAAAATTGTTAGAAATCGGCGGCTGAATGTGGGAAACTAGGTAACTTACAATACCTTATTTTAGAGAAATTGATGAAACAGTATTTTATAATTTCAAAAAAATTATGATAATTTAAAATGTCCAAATTTCAAGTTACCTAGTTCTTACATTCAGGCGACGAAATGATAGAACAATATCAAAAGAATGTGAATGATAGAACGAGTCATAACCGCATCAGTTCCCTCAGACGAGTAGCACGATAGTCGAAAAAAGAATCTTGCTGAGCCGGAGCCAGCGCGGCAAAGGATGGAAGCAAATATCATTACGCGGCTCCACGGCGATTCGATTAAAACGCTATTCACGTGTGTCTCGCCGAGGTTCGCCATAAACCTCGAATATAAACTGGCCGATAGTAAACTGGCGTAACGTAATTCGGGACGGGGTTGAAAAGCGGCGGGGTGCACGGACAAAAGGAGAAGGGCTGTGGCGGTGGCGGGCCGAAACGTGACGCAGCGTGACTCGTTTACACGCCACGGTGGCACAATGCGTTCGTCAGTGGCGTAACATTTCAGCGTTACAACTAACGTTTGTATCTCCACGTTGCCTCGGCACACGCACACGCACACGCACGCATTCATCTTGCGCTGCACTTGGCCAGATCCTGCTCCGTAGCAGCTCGCATTTCTATTTTTCTGCACGCTGATGAACCGGCCGAATATCAACTAGCGCTGGGATAAACTATGCACGGTGCGCGCGAATCTCGATCAATTTGGTATGTAACATATCCATTTAGTGTATTTAAAAAAAATATTCGAGTGGGAAATTGTACTGTAAAAAATATAGGTCGAGTGCAAGGATTTAATAACTGGATACGGCTTGACTATACTTTCTTCAGTAACCAGTCTTTTCACCAGAGTCGCCAGATCAACTCTTTGCACTCCGAATTATTTTTCCATTTCATTGCTATCAACTTCCTACTATATAGTATTTTATTTGATTCCCCTTAGGCTAATTACTACGTGTTACCACGTGTTACTTATTTGCTAGAATGAGAAACTATTATTCTACAACCACCCTTGTAGAGAGGGTGTTTCAATCTACGAAATTGAACTTTGCTAGTTCACATCGAATGCGATTCGAAGCAGTTAATGTCTTATGGACATTGTTGGAAGTAAATAGCTGAAGAGTGCGTCTATCGAGCGACTACCGTTTATGGTACGGAACAAACTTTTCCGGGCCACGTTTTGCAAAGGAATCAAATCGACGTCACAAGAAGAGCAAAGTAGCGTAATTCGTAGAGAGATGTTGGCTACGCATCGGAGAGATTTGGCACAAGAGGCGAGCTACAAGGGAAATCAACCGGAGCAAAATTGTAAGATCTGTGTCGCGTTAACAAAAACGATAAGAGCATCGCTCGTACTTTGACGTGAAGAGCGTTCGCATTAGACTCGTTCCATTATCCGGCGAGCGGACATTGCTCCGCGAAGGGACGCAGTATCCATACGACGAGAGATCGGGAGCGCACAGTGGCAAAAGAGTCGGCGATCTCGCAGTAACATCAAAGACAACAGTGAGCGGTGGGTCTACGAATAGGAGGAGCGAAGTAAAAGTGAGCAACATCGCGCGGTTGAAAAGGCTGCGGCTTCCCTTTCACCGGCGCGGTACAAAACGAGACGGAGGGCCACGATATCGGGCCAGCGACGGGCTGTAGAGAGCCAACGTAATCAATCAGTTTCATAGGAGCACGGAGGCCGGCCACGTTAATGCTAGTGATGGGACCAAGCAAGTCGCAAGCAATGTCGAGGTACGCCAGAAAAGTTCGAATCTTTCAAGAGTACGTACTCGTATTTTTTTATCAATGTCTACGAATTATTTTTTTTTTTGGAAAAACCATTCAACATTTTTTACATAAGTTATTTTGCAAGTACAGCTAATCATACTTACGTAAGCATTTGTTAACTGTTACAATGATTCAGGTCCTTCTTCTGATTCAGAACAAACAAAAATTGGGAGGTACAGTAATCGGTAGTCTGATGAAAATCAACTCGAAATCTTGAGTATTTAGAAAAAGTAAAAAGCTGTGGTATAATGTATAACAAGATATAGAACACTCTCGTCGACGCCGCGTCAGGTGCTCAAGACGGCAAAGCATTCGGGTACAAAGAGCGTACCGAATCGAGGGTCGAGGAGTTGAAAACTCCCGAAATATTCGCACATGCCTACTCATAACTTAATGGGGTTGACAAGTCACCGACGAGAATGATGGACTGCGTCGGATCGAGGGAGTGTACGCAACCCCTACGCGGGGTTCAAAACGAATTCGCCACGGGCAGCTGTAGTGGCGCGACTCCTCTCGCCTTGCAGCTTATTTTGTACCTCCTTATTTTCAGGGACAGGGGAATCAACTCTCCCGTCATCGTAATCGGTTTTTCTATCGCGTCGCACGACTATACGACGGTCTCTTTTTGTACATGCGTGTATTACACGAGCTCTATTCCTGTCCCGAATTATACACGCCTAACCCCTCAAGTGCTTTGAAAACGGGGACCACTTTATTATGATACCAAAGTTTCATTCATACTCGTTTCAATTCGTCACGGATTCTTAATGTCGTTTCAAGTTAAAACACACTTATGAATAAATTGTAGATACTTATGTACATGTATAGATGTTCACAGAACAATTTGCAAATACCGAGATTAAGATAAAACTCTATATTAAATTGTAAACAAACATTATCAATATTCAGATTGGAAAGAAGCCTGACTCAGCTTTGTACAACTTGTCATTATATGTTTCATCCAATTTGCAATAAAGATATGACTACGTCGAGAATATTTCTAGGAGCAATGACTCGATTAGACTGTGCTAAAGTCTATAAAAACATTGTAAAACCCAATAAAACATTTTTTAAAAGATCAGTTTATACCAGAGAGGAAATTAAATGAGATTTACGCCCAGAGTTTCGGTGCCTTTAACCTTTGCCCAAGCAATAGTGCTGCACTAAGCGGACGTAAACCTAATTTATTCCTCGATAGCACGGACAAGAACCTAGTTAGTCACGTTAGTATGGACTGAAACCTATTTAATTCAACCACAGACAAGATACGTTTATAGACTATACCACCGACGAGAGACTGTTAAAGACGTCCAACCTTACGGGAGTTCGTGCACCGACGAGATACTGGTTCAAAGACTGCCAGCGCCCGTGCTATTCCGCAGCAGGTTAAACGGGCGCAATGGGCAGGGTGGTAACGGTGAAAATTACAGTGACCTGAAAGACCACAACGCTAAAAAGTTCCACCACCGACGGGATACAGTTTGTGGGTCAGCGCTCTCTACCTAAATAGATCATTTGTTCGTGAACCACGTGAAACTGCGTCAGAGGCATAGGTAAATAGATTTAGTACCGCAGATGATAATTAAATGTAGAATGCTGACATTAGCCATTCTGTAATTCTTAGAAAAAAATTACTTTTTATTGTATACTCTTATACAATAACGTTCTGTTTCATACTAAAACTGGTGTGCTCTCTGTTACGTGGTAAAAGCAGTGTTACCAAATCGCGCACCGATTCACACGCGGTGGCCTCTAAATGACGGCGTTTTCAGCCGCAGTAACAGAAAAATGGGATACCTCGAGTACCCAGCAGAATATAACGGCCACAGGGCTCTGGCCGCTCTGCTACCTTATTCTAGACACGGCACTGTTTTTGCGCCATCTAGCGGCCACCGCGTGCGAATCGATGCGCAATTTGGTAACACTGGGTAAAAGTGGGCTCTACCGCCGGTATAGGAGCTGTACCAAAAAGTGGCGTCAAGTTCAGACATAGGCGTGAGCACTCTCATTTTCTCTCCGGTTATTCTTTATGATTATATTTTCTATGCATAATGTGTCTATTATCAGAATTTGTCAGTGGTGTTACATATATACACATAATAGCAGAGTTCTTTGACTTACGCTTACGCAGATTATAGGTTGCGCTTACTAACTTAGGCTTTTCCTAACCTACAAATGTAGAGCATTCTAATGCCGCGTTTACCCATAGAGTAGAAAATCAGAAGGTGGAAGGACCTTCTATCGAATGTTTTGAGACTCCTAGTTTCTCACTTATTTTCCGAATATTTACAACTTGTATATAATTTCTAAAAATACGAAAGTACAATAGTTTTATTTATTAACAACTTGACCTTTTTATCTTTCTGTGTAGTACATTTATTTAATAGAATATATTGCTGTTCCAGATTTATCCATCGGATTCTGCAGCACAATCGAGGTATTGCAGTATAGAAGTAGAAGTCTGACGGTGTCTCGGAGCAACTCGACAGTCTTGTTATAAATGAATAGAATATAATTTATATATACATGTACAAAACGAACACTTATTGTATCTATTGATGAAATGAATAAATAAAGAGAGTGTGTTAAAGGTATTTGCCGTTTTATTTATTGAATAATCACAACCTTTTCCCAAACATCCGATTTATCGTTGCGTTCCACACAGTTCCACAACAGAATTTTCGACATTTTCGAACGTCTGACTTACCGTTGAGTTATACTACTGAAAATCGGATACCTCCTCGCATATCATGTTCTCCTAATACTTAGTTCATTTTTCGAGGTTTTCGAAAATTTTCGCCAATTTTCGACCGTCTGACTTGCCGTTGAGTTATACTACTGAAAATCGGATACCCCCTTCGACATCATGTTCTCCTAATACTT
>CM052322.1:11801353-11908623 GCA_028455615.1 Lasioglossum zephyrum | reverse complement strand
GACGTGAAAACACGCGTCTCCAAAAAGACCCCCTCGTAAACGGTCACAGACGTGAAAACACGCAGAAGGCTCTCATTTCCTCTCTGTTTATAGAGAAGCCTTCTTTGGCGCACGGACGGAGGACAATTGCCCACAACCAGATGGCGCACAGTTCTTTTGGTGTCAGAAAAGATCCCGGGTGTGAACACTCTTGTATCTTCTCTGTCCAAGGTTACGAACGTCAAAGGTTTTCACAAGAATTTCTCCTCTACATAGTTTACACGATTATGTCCATTTTCTAGAGGCCCAACAGTGCTTTCCTATTTCCACCAAATATATATATATTTTTTATTAATCCGATCTGTAAAGTGTTTTCTTAACGGAATCCTTATAACTACTGCTAAATTGCAACAATGTCTAAAAGCAAACTTCACCATCAAGTTGACAGCAGCATTGTCGCAGTGAAAAGCAAAGTAAGCTACTTTCTAATCGCTTCGGTATATTCGCGTTACGATTATTATCGTGAAACGAGGATAAAGCAACAGTTCTCGTTCATACGGTCTTTCAAAACATCTATACGTTTTTTATCTTTAATATTGTTAATTGCGTTTCCATTTATAGTTCGATGCTGATATCATACGATTTTCAATCAACCGTAATGAACCTATCAGTTACGAGGACTTCAGAAAATTATTAGCTGAAAGACATGATATTGGCCCAGATCTGAGCTTCCTGATTTGGTATACAGATCCAACTGACGGCGATCTATTACCTATTAACAATGACAATAATTTGGCGAGAGCATTGCTCGCTGCGAAACCACTTCTCAGAATTTTGATACAAAGAAAGGGTAAGGTATAAGATAGCCAGAATGAAACATAATTCTAGTACCAGCTCTAGAAATTGTAACAAAACCGATAATAGAATTTTGCATAAAGATCCACAGTATACTAATGACTACGGATCTTTATGCATTTATGGCTCGTGGAAACATTCAAAGAAGGCTAGAATATAAAATTCGATAGAATCGTGTACAATTGTTAGTTGCTTTAGATCTACAAAGGCTGTTCCCATTAAAAATAGGATTTTATATTATTCCACTTTCCTAAAATTTCTCTAGAAAAATTGAGAAATGCATAAACATCTGCAGTCACATCAAAATTAATAATATTTATAGATTTAATAGGTACTGTTTGAAATTTTTATCATGGATCCGACACAATATTATAGTGCAAGTGGTTAATACAAAAATACTGATGATATCGCTTTGTATTTTGACAATGTTTCAATATCTATGTTTCAAATCATGTAATTCGTCTATTTTATACGATAGGAGATGGACTGGAAGACATAAATGGCTATGGAACAATGAAACCAAAAAATTTAATTTCAAGCATTCTTGGCGGTACACCTGGAAAACCAAAGTCATTGGCTATATCCAATCCACATGATTTTAGGCAGGTATGTCTTACCTTGTTTAACTTCAAATTAGATAGACTTAGGTACGAAATATATTGATATTGTAAATTCTTTTTAACGATTCCAGGTATCAGCGATAATCGATGTAGATATATTACCAGAAACTTGCCGCCGTGTACGCCTGTTGAAACATGGCTCTGATAAGCCATTAGGTTTTTACATTAAGGATGGAGAAAGTTTTCGTATATTATCACCTTCCACAGGTGGTCATGTTGAAAAAGTACCGGGTGTATTTATCAGCAGATTGGTGCCAGGTGGTTTAGCTGAAAGTACAGGGCTTTTAGCGGTGAACGACGAAGTACTTGAAGTAAATGGTATAGAGGTTGCTGGGAAGACGCTTGATCAGGTAAACGCGATTACAGAGCCAGTTACTGGTTTCATTTTTTCAACCATTTAAGGGGCTAGACTCGCCTGTCCAAGATTGCAAAGGTGCGAATTCGCCTTCCCATTTCTGGGATAGTATAGTGACCTTTAAAAAAATCGGTGGTCTAGATTGATCCTCTTATCCTTTAAATCGATACCTGTTGGAACAATGTACTCATGCAATTTGTATTTACTTGTTCGCTGCGTTAGGTCACCGATATGATGATCGCCAATTCTTCCAATCTAATAATCACTGTAAAACCTGCGAATCAACGGGCAGCGTTAACCGCTCCAAGACGTGGATCGTTTTCGCGTAATAGTCAATTGTCTTCTGGAAGTCATCAATCGACGCAAAGTGCTGCGACTGGAAGTGACGAGGACGCGGACGAAATTGTAGATTTAACTGGCATAAATTTGCAGGATGATGCGACAACCTCAACTTCTCAACATCACCACTACCATCATCATCACCATCACCAAAATCATTTTAATCACGACCAGGGCGTGCTACATTTATAAATGGCAAGTAGTGCAACAGTTTCAGTTTGTACTTCGTCATGCTCAACCGAACACAATTAATATGTTCGTTCGTAAAGAGAAAAATGTTAGAAATAAGTAAAAAAAATATATATATAACATGACAATAACAAGTTAAAGGAAAGACAGTTAAAGCATTGAAGAATCATGTGGTTATCGTTTTAACAATTTAGTATATTACTAAGGTCACAGAATGAATCTGTCGAGTAGCATATTCTCAAAAGATTTATATCTGGTGCCTCTCATCTCAACCTTCAGATCATTATTTTACATAATCCATCAATCTTTCTTCGGTAATATTCTTTCGAAGTTAAATGCAGTTTAGAAGATCTTGGTAAATGTATTGAATTTTTGTATTACTGTGGAGCAGCTTAAAACGAAGCAAGCATATTCTTTTTAAAGATTGGAGTTGTTAGTACTATTTGTAATCTGTATTTGTTCAACGTATACACTTTATTCCAATATTTTCATAGGGAAATATTAATACTAGACGAAAGAAGTATTAAGAGTACCGACTTTGATTGCAACATACAAAGATACTTATTATTAGAAAAACTAAAAGAAAACAAATACAATTAAGAACCAATAGTATCACTAAAATTGAAAAACATTAATACTTTGTTATAGATTGTTCACGTAATAATTTCGTTTCGTTCGATGAATAACGTATTGAAAAATATATTTCTTTAATTCTCTTATGTGAACTGTTCGAGCAAAGTATACGCAACTATATCTTAAACCAATAAGAAAATAGTGATACAAATATTGACTGTGCATAAAAGTATTATTCGAAGGCAGCAATGTTTTGAAAGTATTAAAATATCCATTTAGTACTTATCGTTCGAAACCTAAAGTGTACTTAAATAAGAATGAAACGCGCTAAGGATGCAGTTAATATTGCAAGAATTTCCTATTTTTCTTTCTCTTTTTTTTACATCATGTTTTACAGTTATTACTTAGATCGAAACATGGTTTGTAATTATATTTATTAGGAATTTATTAATTACTTTGTAGCATATTCATCTTTTAATCGATCTTGATGAATCTTTTTCGTGTACATAATGCAGATATAACGAAGTTCGATAACTTAATTTATCGTTATAAGTAGAGAGGTCTTTTTTCAATAATGGAAATGTATATAATAATGAAAAGGGCAATCTCTAAAAGGATGGTATGCCGATATACAACATTTCATTGTTAATGGAATACAAGAATAATAAGAAAAGCAACTCGAGTGGCCTTATGTACAGATCATTCCAAATATATTTTGCAAAGTTGCAAAGTAGAAAACTGTTCTATTAATAATTCATTCAAACACGTCTATTCGTGTATGTATTCTGTTTATTCCACTGCATGTTTAGAGTGTTGAAGTTTTTGAATTTTAATTCCATTTTTATAAATGTTATTTGTTGTCTAATTGAGCACTAGATATCGAAGTATAATGTACTTTACAAATTTTAGATATAAGTGGAATATTAAATGATAAACATATTTATACACATGTGAAATATTTTCTTTACATATATAATTGTGCCTTCACTGTTCACAGTTCCGTCTATAACTATAAATAAAACTGGATCGTGATAGATTCTATCGCATTCCATTTACATAGTATTTTTATAGTGCAAGAAAAATACAACCGTGTGTCGCACTGATATGTATTATTATCTTAAAAAGACACGTTACAGAGCCTTGTTAGCTACACAGTGAAACAAGTACACAATTCGCTCGATCATATTTCTTTATAAACCGGTAAAGAGAATATATGTACATACGAAAGAGATATAAATGTTTTTTTTTATATTATATACAATTAATATACCTTCTATTGTAAATTTAAATCTTCAAATATCTTAGTTGTTGAGAATCAGAAAAATATATTTCTACATTGCAACTATTATCAAAATTACGGGTTCCATTACATATTGAAAGCGACATGTATTGCAGAAAATGAAATATAGTATTTTGTAAGAGTTGTATTTATCTTGTATAACTTGTATAACTTGTTATGAAATGAATTAGTACATAGTCGTAAGTAGAAAATTATGTTGATTTGATTTAAACAAAAAAAAAAGCGGTGTACTTCATCATTATTAGACTGCGGATTTTTATGCAAAATAAAAAATGTTTGCATCAAATGCCAGACACAGGAGCAGTATAAAAATTTCATTCTTCTTTTCATTTTCTTGTGAAGGTGAAACTAATACACTGGTGGCCTTAAATCTTCTTAATATCTCCACTGTTTCAAATTGTACATTTTTGTCATAAATAATATAAAATCCGCAGTCTAATTATTATAAATCAGTAGCATTTTGTACTTAAATAAAGTATAACGCGTATTAGTAAATACATTTGTTATGTCGGCGAGTTCTTAATTGAAATGTATAGTCACTCGGATATAATTTCTATATCTCATGTAATCGAGACATGTTACGAGATTTACATTGCATGCACATTGTATCTGTAACGTCGGTATTGAAAATTACAAAACATACTACTTAATTTGTAATGACATAACTCTTTTTAATGGCAGCTTATAAAATAAACTATTTTATTGTATAAATCGATGAATTTTATTACCAGGGTAAACTGTTCAATGATCGACACCCTAAGTCAAAATCTGTTTATCTTTTTTATGAAAGATTCTAATAAGCTTAACTTTCTATTATTGTAAGTTAAATTAAAAGTGTCGATAACTACTGCAGTCCCAGCAATAGTACAGTTCACCCTATCACCTTTATATCACATATTATATAGTAATAATGCTAAACATTGTTTTTTTTCTGTGGTAACTATGGAATATAAATAGATACGATTAAATGAGTAATACGGTATGCTTTGTAAATTAATCTTCACTTCTAAATAAACAAACTTGACTGTTCCAGTAATATATATGTATAGTAGTAATAAATGTATAAAGTGGAGAGAATCAGTTAAAAATACGAGTTAAAGAACATGTCGTACGCCGAGCATGGACCCCGAATATTCTTAGCTGGTAGACCGAACACTGGAATACCTTTGACATATGGTGATTATGTTTTGCCACGAAAAAGGTTGGAAGGTCGATTAAAGTTGCATGATTCTTGTTCAGATATTAGAGCCTGGAGTCCAAATTCTTTGGAGACTTCGCGTTACTTTCGTGAACTCAATGAACACGATAGTTCTGTATGTATTATATACTTTATTATATTTATATATCAAGATTGAATTTAAATAATATTATTTGTTCTTGCAGATAGGAAAAATAATACCAGTGAACGTAGTTGTCGATAATATAATTCGACTGAATTCACATACACAAGCCGAACTGCAAACAGTTAAAAAGGAGCTGCAGAAATACAAAAGTTTGAAGCTCACCCCTAAGCAAGAAGAACAATTGCAAAATTTAGTGAGCTGTTTGCTACGTATATTTGAATGTTGAACAAACAGTCACTAAACATTTCATATCTCTTTTGTAGAAACGTAATCAAACGTTCAAAGAATCGGCCCCCATAGTTCATTCGAATTCATGCTTATCAATTCACTTACCTACCGATAGAAATTTCCAAAATGATAATGACAAGTTTACTTTTGTCAATCAATCTACACAATTGCGTCCTTATTCTCTATCTCCGTTCAATACACAATCATCTAAGAGTAAAATTGCCTTAGTATCAGAATTTAGACCTAATAGTACACTACACCTTACCAAAGGTATAGTAAATGATTATTCACAATTTATTGGGTTCGAAAGAAAGTGTTTTCAAATTAAGAATCGAAGACTAAAATTAAGGTATTTATTATTCATATGTTTATTCAATAGTACGAGAAGTTACCTCGAAAATGGCGAAAAGTAATAGAACAGAATGGAAAATATGTTAGTGAATAAATTGATTGAAATTCTGAATTTTAGCTTTCAATTTTAATTTACAAACGCTACGAACTATCGTTCCAACCCAATGTTATTTGTAATCTCATTAATTCCATTTTAAATTTGGATTTTTACTTTTTACAGATTATATTTTAAGGAAACTGCGATGGGTTGAATATATTGACATACCTTTACAAGTATGAAAACTATATCATAATTTTCTGCTGGAATTTTGTCATTAATAGACACATTATCTTAACACAGGTAGAACAAGAAACGCACGATGTGGGAGTACAGTTCGATGGACAAGTCGACAAATATTTAAATAAAATTATGACTACATCTGTACGAATATATATACGCTTTTTATACTGTACTATTTAAATAATATATTTACACGAATACTGTTGTGTAGGCAATGTCGCAAACATCATATACATATAAGTCTAGCGAGGAGGATAGTAATCTAACAGAGTCAGAGAAGATCAATTGTCAAACGAATAATTACGAAGACGATAGCTTAGAATGCGACACATCCCGCAGCGGAAGTTCTCAGGATATTGGAACTTTGTTGAAATCGAATAGTGAATTAACGGAATCTGATAAGAGTATTATTATACAGAAAGACTCTGAGATCATTGCTTTGAAGCATAAACTTCGTGTACGAATCATTATAATGCATAGACGATTTCTGCATTTAATATAAATGAACATATATACTTTTTAAAGGCGTGGGATCTTGAATTGGACGAAGTACAAGGGTTGAATAAGAAATTAGAGATTTCTTTACGAGAAAAGGAAGATCGTATAAATGCCCAACAAGAAAATCTTGACGCAAGCATTTTGTATCCTCTTTTGTAATAATTAGACAGTGGATCTTTATGCATTTATAGTAATTGAACAATTTTAAGAATTGATGATGTTAATAAATGATTTCTTCTCAATTAAAATCATTAAAGGAAGAAATAACATTCTATTTAGTTTCTATCTTTTACAATCGATGCAGACAATTTTTATTCTGCATGAAGATCTGCTGTTTAGTAATAACGTTACAGGTAATCAATATCTAATGATTCTTATACAGATATTGCGCGATAAATTGATCGAGATGGAACGTGAATATAATTTTGAAATAGACGATTTGAAAACGAAAGTAATACATAAAAGTACAATATATATATACTTTGTACGCTACTCAATATTGTTTATACTTTATTTCTTTTAGCTGCATAATTGTAAATACCTAATTAACCATCTCAAACAAGATTTGAGTAAAAAGTGTGAAACTTGTCACTTACATTTGAAGGAACTAGAGAAACATAAATTATATGCTGAAGAAGCGTCAACATTAAGATTGGACCGAGAGTTACTTTTAGTTAGTTTCTGCTTGTAATTAATCTATAATATATGTAAGAAATTGTATTTATTACATTTACATTACAGGAAAAATTACAAAGAATGGAGGAACTATCTGAAAAAGTGGAGAAATATGATTTAGCTTTAAGTCGATTGAAGAAGGTACAACATGAAAAAGATTGCATACTCGCAGACCAAGAGAAAGAAATCAGACAATTACTAGCATTGATAAGCAATACTACTGTTAGTTACGAGGAACAGGTATAATACATTATTATTTTACCTTATTTATCAACAGAGCAAATACTTCATTATTTTTATTTATAATTATATAATTAGGAAAATAAAAAACGCATGATAGAAAGATTAGAAACGGAAATTTGCGAGAAAAATATGAAAATTTCTCAGTACGAACAACAGTTTGTTTCAATGAAACGAGAGACAAGCGAATTTGTCAATAATCTAAAGCATGCTTTAAACAACTTGGAAGAATTTAATGGCTTCTGTGAAGATGTTTATAATTGCATGAACTGCAACTTGGATATCACCACAGAAGCGAATCATTTATTGTACAATATAAATGTTATCATGACGAGATTTCAAAGTTACAAAATAGAACGTCAGAATCTATTGCAACAAATCGAAAATTTAAAACATTCCGTGAAAGATGATAAACAACAAATTCATTTCAATCAGAGTTTGAGAAATATGATTTCGGAAATTTTAAATTGCGATTCGGAAGTAAATACAAGAAACACAGGTAAAATTATTAATTCAATCTCACATTTACGAAGAATATATATATATATAATGATTATTAATAGATATTTATTTATATAGATAGAAAAGATAGTATAATTGTATTAAATGTAAGACAAAATAAATGTAATTGGAATGAAATAGAATGCGAGGACATATCCAACTCCGTTAATAGTGAACATTCATCCAACGGAATGGCTGATAATGTATTATCAATGAGAAACTTGAAAATTTCACTTTCCTTTCAATCAAACTTGTCTTCCTTAGAAAAAATATGAGTAATCATATAATTGTCATTTTAGGAATACAATAATTATATCATCAAATTAAGTAAAAAGAATAGCATGAATGAAATTGACAAAGAAATAGTTGAATATTTTTCACACTTTATACTGAAATTATGCTCTCTCACTGAAAAGTTACAAGTATACCTTAAAGTTGAACGGCCTCTGATGATCGAACTGATATACAATTTTTATGAAGTGCTTCAAAAAACCGAATCGGCTATTAATGATTCTGAAGGTGTTCATCCATTTCTGTTTATGAAATGTTTATCAATACTAAATATTCAATATATACCGATGCTATTCCTTTTATCAGATTTAGCCTTGAAGAAACAACGAATTTCGGAATTAGATGTTTTACTTAATGAAAGACGAATGAAATATGAGACTTGTATGACGCAGTCGCCGAACGATTTGTCCGAAATACAGATTAAAATTACCGAATTTATTAAGACAATCTTAAATCAATTGTTGAATGCAATATTATACGTGGAGAAAAATAATTTATCTAATAAGCGGATTGATGAAGCCTTTAAATCGTATTTTAAATCCTACATTAGTAGTATGCGTGCAGCTATTCAAGGTACTTTCCAAAAAAATGTTTCTGAAAACAAGAATTATTCTTCTATATTTTTCGAAACTGCCGTTCGAAACCATATAATGGTTTGAAAATGCTATTGACAAGGTGCTGGTGACCAACGCGCGCAAATACTCGAAAAAATGGAAGAGCAGCAACAAGAACTGCAGAAGAGAAACGAAGAAATTGTTGAATTGAAGGAAGAAGTTGCAGAGTATGTTAGAAGAGGCGAAGGAGATAGTATACACGCAGAAGAGAACAATGCACTCCTTAAAGAACAATTAACAAACATAGCAATGGACCTTTGTGCGAAAGATGAAGTCATTCGACAGTTAGAAGAACAAAGGAGATCGCTTGAAATTGAACTATCCAAGTCTAACGAAGATTATAACACACTGAAATCGCAGAATAAGAATTATGAAGAAGAATTAAAATTGAAAGCTACACAGCTAGAAGAATATCAACTGCGTTTGGATACAGCAATAAAAGAAAGACATGAAATAAAAATGGAGTAATATATAATATTCATCCTCAATTGTTCTGTGTGAATATTAGTACTTCAATTAATTAAGTACAATTTATTATTATAGGTTCCTGGAACTACAATCAGAAAACAACAAATTGAATAAGAAACTTATACTAAAGAACTCGATGATTTCGGAAAAAGATGATGAGCTACAACAATTATATAGCAATTTTAACAAAGAGATTTTTGAAAACAAGAACGAAATGGCAGAACAGTGTCGCGAGATTGAAAGTTTAAAAGATGAGAATATTATGTTGAATAAAAAATTGAGAAACGCTGAAAATAAACTTTCCGAATTGAATCAAACCATCTTATCTTTGAATGAACAAAATGATAAGATTGACATGATATACTCGTTGCAAGATGATTTCGCAAGATTAGATAGAAATGAGAAGAAATTAAAAACCGAATTGAATAGTTTAAAGACGCAACTCGCGATCGAGCAAAACAACACTAAAAAAGCTGATGGTAGTTTGAACGAATACGAGCGTAGAAATGAAAAATTGAAACAGAACGTTGAGTATTGGAAAATTCAAAATTCTGAAATGTCACTTAAACGTTACACCGAAGCGGTTGAAGAAAAATTAAGAAGTAGATTGTACACTTTGTCTACTAAAATACATGAAAAAATATTTCATTTCAGCAAACTATTTGATCTGGAAGAAGACGCGTTGAATGCGCAACCTGATCAGAACTTGAAAGACGAATACTTGGTTAATAATTTATTATGTTATATTCTTATCTACTTTATTCGTTACTAATATGCTCGGTTTGTTTATTTCTAGAAGTATCAAAATATCAATGAAAATTTGAAGTCTAGTATGAAGGAAAATGAGATAGAAGAAGTTCAGAGTCAGCAACTTTGTAATAGCATGAATGTAGAGTCTGAAATACTAAAAGGTAATTGTGCAATGTTTCAACGATTAAATATTTTCTCTTAATGTACAACGATTAAATGTACAATATGAAATGAAATATCTAGAAACCAGAGATAAAGACTATCAAAGCGAATATCAAAAGCTACTCCGACAGATAGAAACAAAAGATTCCGAGATAAGAGATCTTCGAGATGCTATCAGTCATTTGAAACAAGAAAACGCCAATCTTTGCATTGACCTTGAAGTAGTTATTATTATATTAGTTATTAATTAATTCTTCATTCAATCATATGCTACACGATAAATTCCTTTATTCCGATTTAAAAATACTATACAGTCGCAAACAGAGCAATACCAAGGTAAGATAACATTAATGAAAAAGAACTATGACAGCAGTTTAAATGAATATCGTGTAATGCACGAAAAATATGTTGATATCTTACAAAAACGATTTGAAGATGATATGAATAACGAAAGAGCATTTGATTCCGAAAATTGGTTACAAGTATGTTAAATACATAATGTAACTTATATACATATATTATTTTCAATACAAATCATATTTTGTCTTTAGTCGTTGAATATGAAGGAATTAATGGAACTCTATGAACGCATAACTATTATTATGGACAACGACTCGAATTTTATTCAAATGAAAGCTGAACATCGACAATTTTACGAGAATAACGTGCACAAAGAATTTTATGAACTTAACGAAACCCAAATACATACAAATATATACGAAAAAGGTAATTCAACAATATTTAGATATTTAGATGATTTTCATGTTTATCTAGTTCCAACATTATCCAACTTATACGAGTTTCAATTTAAAAGAAATGCCGAATAAATTGGATTCGACAGTTTTAAGAGATGAGCATAATTCATACTTACGAAAGCAATGGCAATTTATTTTTACAAGTCAAACCCCAAAATATTCAGTAGGGCAAACGCAGGATTACAAATTAAGTTTAGAAGAAGATTATGGGTAATATATTAGTATTACTTCATCTTATAAGTATTATTTAATTGCATTGTGATTTTATATTGTAGATGTGTCGATGATAGGAAGATTCCTGAATTAGAAAATAAATACGAACATGAAAAACAAAGAGTCAAAGACAGTACTGTGAGTTTATTCTTTCTAAGAATCCTAATCGAATCTTAGTATATTTTATGCGACGCACACTATTATCTGATCGTATACTTTTATCTGCAGCTTGATCAGCAAAGGTGGAATTTCATTAATCAGTGTAGCGTGTATCACAAAATGAGCAATAATTACGACTGTCCAAAATCCATTCACGCGGACTGAATGAATTATTTGTTACTGACTACGTTCAGTTATTTTACGAAAATTGCCGCTTTGTACTTTATATATTTGCAATACTGCATTTACTGTATTACGATTTGTATAAGTTTTAATTCTTAAAGGAGTATTTTTCAAAACAACACTTTATAAACTTCTAATAAAACGGACAAAAACACGAATTTATGAATTGAAATATAATTTATTTACAATATTGGTCGAATTTATAATTCTTAAAATATAATTATATTTCAACAGACTATGTGGAAGTCGTAATAAAAACAAATATTGGGCTGGCAAGAAAAGGTGAAATAGAGCCCAATTTTTTTATCCAAGCAATGAACTTTAATCAATAAGATATTCTCTCTTTTTGTTCGATGTTCTTCTGCCAAAAATGAATGAAGAAATTCGGTTTTGTTTCACCTTATTAAAATACCGAAATCACTTTCTTGCCAATCCGATAGAAATAAAATTTGATTGTAACTTGAAGTAAAATAGTTATAGAATTTTTAAATTACAAAAGGGTTATACTTGCATAATAGCTACAGGCATAGATTTACATCATGCGATAACCATGTCCTCTTTTAAGGCAGACACTAGTTCGGACTCGGAGGCAGTGAACAGTAAGCTTTCAAAGCTACGACAATTTGATACAAAATCAAACGCACTTTTGTACGACAAGATCTCGTTTTTTAATTCTTTCAACTTTGCTATACCATTTTTGTGAACTTTCAAGTTTCTTTTCCTATATCTAACTGCTGTAATCATTTTATCCAAGGTATAATGTAGCCATAAAACATTTGTGTACGGTTCAAATTTTTGCCAGTTATTTCTGAAATAATTTGTGCGTAAGTATTCAATATAATACTTTCCGTAAAAATGATAAATTGTACGTGTACACTTACTTGATCTTATCCCTCATCAAACGATATATTTCAAACTGATATTCGCCTTGTGCTGTAAAAAGACTGGGGTCAGATTCTAGATCATTAAATATGCTACACCCTTGATACGTAACTCTTGAAAGCGTAAAATCGATGATCGAGACCTATAATAGAAAACTTGATATTTGAATTCACGTCAAAATATTTTGCTCTTCAATGAAAAAATAATTTACGATATTAATGTACCTTTACGCCCTTACTAACAAGTTGGATTTCTCTGTTTCCTAGCTTGTAATGTACATGAGACTCATTTGTTGGAGATATTAATATATTACCCCAATGTAAGTCTCTATGCTCAAATTGAACAGCTTTCTCTGCAACTGCCAAAGCTAATGCCGCCTACAGAGTAGCAGTAAAGAAACGTGTAAATGTGATTAAAGTATAAATTAATTAATACATTACGAACCGGTGATTTATCGAACCTGTACGAACAAAGCGTAAGCTTCGTCTGCTGAAGGAAACACAAATGCCTCCAAGTCTTGACCACCATGACCAAGTTCTAATATAATATACAACTGATTCGCGTTAAACATAGACGGACAATCATTTTCCGAGTGTTTCTTTTGGTCATAAATATTCCAACAATCCACTAGCTGTTTTGGATACTCTCCCTTAAGACATTTAATGCTTTTTACTTCGACAAAACCGTCCGTGTTATATTTCGTGTTGAATCGCAGATTGTGCAACTCCCTAAAAATGTATTTAATGCATTTAACATCGATACTAACATTGATATTTCTATTACATATGTACTTTGTAATTACGTTGCGATAACAATTTCAGATAGTATCTCGTGAAACTTCTTTTGCGGCTCTCCGTTGACGTATTCATTGCCTTCGATGGGAATAATTTTTATAACTGACTTTTCATCATCGAGTTCGTAAAGAAACACTTCCCCGTACACACCCTCGCCAATTTTTCGACAGTGATTCAAATACCTAGTAAATGAAAAAATTGTATCGACAGGTGGTGAAATATTTTCACGATGTAAGTAAACAGGTATACTCACGAGTCTGAAAAATATGTTGAAAATGGTATGAAATCTTGTTGTTGGCATCTTTCAAGGACGACTTCTTTTGCCGGCGAGACCGCATACTCCTCGATAATGTGACCATCGATATCGTCATTTTCAATATTGCACACAGAAGATTTACGAGGATCTATCAAAATAATATTTGTGAATCTTACAGGAATAAATTATTACATGTTTCACCTTTAGTTGAACAAAGTAACGAATTAACTTACTGCTTAATAATGTAAATCTCTGACTTTTTATGGGAACAATACCATAAACTTCAAGAAACGAAGCATCTTCGACCGATTTTACAGTCTTATTGATTGGAACAACACGTACTGATATTCTTCTGGTAAGACGCCCTAAACTCGTGGAATCACAGGTTCTGCTTTTTTTATTAACCAATTCATGTTCGGATTTACTGATCGTTTCATGACTCGCTTGCAGATTTTTATCACTTTCAGTTTTCCTTATACAACTGTGGAAGACGCCTGCACATCGAAAGAAAACTTGAATAATCAATCTTCCGATCATAAATCTGGGTTATTCGTTCATACATTAATTATAGGGCCTACCCATTTATAAAATCTTTTCGCATTTTTATATTAAAAGTGTAAACTTGTCACAAAATACTTGCTTACAAAAAGAAAACATGTGTAAAAAAGAATATATAACAAGTACTGTATAAACACACATGTACTTTGAGTATGAAAAATATTGAGATATTAATGTTACAGGTTAATAAACCATAAAATAGAATTTTGTTCTGTCAAATATAAATAAAAAGGAACGATATTCAAATGTTTTACACGTTATATCCCCAGTTTTTCCGATATTGCAAAGACACGAATGCAAACTGTTCAAAATTTTTCATCAATTCAAATCTTGTCGATTATATTAAAAAATACTCGCATAACGTTGAAAATTGTATTAAAGAATTCTTGGAAATGTTTTCAATTATATTATAGAATACTGGAAATGTAAATATATTCACAATTACCTTCTTTTTGCATATTTAAGATATCAATAACACTTTGTCTCCATTGTTTGCCTTTCCCGATTGATAATTTATCTAAATTTGATTCGTTTTTAATATTATTCAAAATAGACAATGATCTTGACCACGACTTTCCCGGCTTCAAATATATAGGTTTCTCGATTTTTTCCGATATGTTAAGTATAGATGTTTCCTGTATATTTTCTAATGATTTCAATGTTTTTCTAGGTCGATTTATTCTTCTACTATATTTTACTCTTTTCTCTGATAGTCTAGATTTCTTTAATTGACAACTATTATCAACGTCTTTTGAAATATCAGCTAAGTCAAGCTCCCATTTACGATATTTTCTTCTTCTCGTAATTCTATAGGGATCTTCTAGCTGTAACGAAATTATACAAGGTTCAACAGAATTACTAGTTTGGTTATTGATTGCAATAGTACTGTTTGCATTTAATTTATTGTCTATCATATCGGAATCTTCAGTTTCCTTGGATCTACTTGTACAGTTTTGTATGGATGATGTACTAGTACATAAGTTTTCAACATCTAATCCTTCAGTCTTTAACTCTTCAGTAACAACTGAAATATTTGTGCCCTGCAGTTTACTTGTTGTTTTTACATCACACGATTTTTCTTCTACTGCGCTATTGTACACATTTGAAGTTGATGTTTCACATGACTCTGTAACATCAGAACTCATCGTTCTACTTAATTTCGTACAGTCATTTGTTAAATTATTTTTAGCGCTAATGTTACATAATGAATTCTTATTGTCTTCATTTGTATCTTCAAATAAGGAACGCGATCCCTCTGGATCGACAGAAAAATTCAGATGTTTTTCCTGCGTTCTTCTGCGCGTTATTACACGTTTATCTATTGATAAAGAAGACTCATTCCACAGGCCTTTATCTTTCTTTTTACTTCTTGAAATACTTTTCTCTGTATCACAGAATTTCTCAGATGCTTCTTGTGTCGTGCTCAATTCAATTAAAGGGATACTCTTATGCTTCCGAAATCTTTCCAATTTATTCAAGTTATGTTTACTATGATCCGATGCATCTATTCGATTAACGGACAACTTTCTCTTGTTTTCTTTTAACACGTGTCCTTTTAATGTGTCAGATTGTTTGCACACGTTTGTACTTAGCTGCACATCTTCCGAAGAAACCAAGTTTGTATTGTTCACACTAACTGAATGTGTATATCTTACAGGTTCATTGAATTTCTTAGAGTATGTAATAGGAATTGGTGATACAGTAATTATATGAGTAAAAGGTCTTATTGGTTTACCAACAGGTGTACTACTAACTACATTTCCAGTAGAATGCAAAGGCTTCGTGAATAAAGAAGCTTCAAGATGTTCTATTCTGACAAAACAATTTTTTAGAGCCACCTTACTACATTCTACATTACCAACGTTTACTTCAGTAATTTCAATACTTTCCGATTGTTTTTCCGATATTCTTCCCTTGTTATATCTTTCTTCTTGTTTCTCCTGATCCAATACTTCTGTATCATTATTGCCATTACCTTTTAAGTCTAAGGGCAATTCTATAGAATGAACATTCTTGTTTCTCTTTCGTCTGTATACTTTCTTTTTATAAATATTACGTTCTGTTACCTAATCGTTTGAAAGATTTCCATTAATAATTTCTCTCAAGTACAAATACATTTATAACAAGTAGTATAGTTCCTTTATAATCAAATTCAATTACCACTAGGGAGGAACAAAAGTTCGTAGCATTTGTAAATTAAAATTAAAAACTAAAATTCAGATATTTATTAGTAGAGTTATTCAATAACATATTTTTCATTCTATTTTATTATTTTTCACCATTTTTATCTTTGATTTTTAATTTGAAAACGCTACAAACTTTCTTTCCAACCCAATATTTAAATACAGTCAATCAAACTTACTCTGGTATTCTCAATTATTAATGCGTTCTTCTGCATATAATTTCTGACAACTTTTACCTTCCCCTTTTTCTGTGGTCTTTTCCTTAAATTATGCTTTATACTAGTGTTGTTCGCCTCAAGTCTAATTTTGTGGCTGTCAGGCCAAAATAAATAAATACTGTCAACATTGTTTGTCTCCGTGTCATTATTTAATAAACATTTATCATCGATTATCGATGACACGTCACTGCTCGAAACAAAACTGTTTTCTTTACTTCTCTTCGATGGTTTGGTGGTATCTGGTTTAGCTGCTTGTTCCAAAGCTCTGTAAACAAAAAAAGTTATAAACTAAATGATTAAAAAAAAGCATGATATCAATCAAATAGATTACCTCGTATTTTTCAGAAGTCTGTCAAACGTTGTGTCAAAAGGATCAAGAAACACGGAATTGTCATTATCATTCAACTCAACCACGCTCGACTCTTTCGAAATATTTAATTTTTTTAATGAAACTGTAACTTTTTTACATTTTTCTTTGCCGTAGGTACGAATTGGTAATTTACGAAACATTCCGATAACTTCTTTCTTGTAAATAGTACTTTATAAATACACAGGTAACTCTTGTTTTGTTCTTTCTTTTCGAAGATAATACTTATATTCTATGTTTCCTATAAAATCGTGCGAGAACTACGAAGTACACTAAAAGAACTGTACTTAAATTCAAACCTCTCTGTAAACTGTAAACATATCCGTTATGGTTATGTGTTATGTGTGGTGTAAACAGAGTGGCCAGACGAGTACGACCTTGGAACTCGCGAGGAGAATACAGTACCCCTTCTCTGATGACCAGCAATATGCGCAAGCGCGACGGGGATCAAGTGGCGCGAATGACGACGCGTGGCGCTTGCGCGATGACAAGTTTTAGGTTATTGCGGCGTATCGAACCTATTACCTACTTAATGAAATATAAATATAAATGTGTGTAAACACCACGCAGTAGTGATAGACACTATCGATTAAATCGATAGTAGCCAACTACTATTTTCAGTCGACTAATTTTTTAAACTATCGACTAAATTCAGTTAACTGAAACAGTTGCCGTGCTATTACGGGCGGGAGTTTTGAATAGATTTTATAAGATTTACTATCAAATACGTTCACTCATTAGCGATATGGAATAATTCGTTCAATAAGCATAAAAATTATTTAAATAAAAATAAATTTTTAAAAATACCACGTTTTTAAAAACGGACTAAAAAGTATAAAATAATTTTTCCTAGTGTCATAAAGTGTCCTAACCTCGTACAAATAGTCCTGAAAATTTGTGATTGTGAATTTTGAATAGCTGTGAAAATACTTGTGAGATTTCAAACGAAAAACGTGGAGCGCAAAATGCATCAATTATCTATCGCATGCGCCCAACGTTTTTCGTTTGAAATCTCACGAGTATTTTCACAGCTATTCGAAATTCACAATCACAAATTTTCAGGACTATTTGTACCTTAGACCATATATACTTCTAGACACGGCATAGGTATAGTATGTGTATAGGAAAGCCGAGAGTGTTGAGCGTGGCAAAGATCGTCGTAAAATCCAGTAAAATGTGACGTCACAAGATAGTTCTTAAGATAATTTCAAAATGGCTGACACGGCAGACCGACGCCGACGCTACCCATTACACGTGATTACACGACTGACCATAGCCTTTTTTTATTCAAAATAAAAATTATCTACACCGATTGCAAGAAATAGAAGCTAAATTGAATGTTATTTCTTCCCTTAATGATTGTAATAGAGCAGAAATCATATATTGACATTTTCAAGTTTTAAATTTTTTCAACAATTTTGAATTTCATCTACTCAATGTTTTTTTATAAATGCACAAAGATCCGCAGTCTAATAATAACTAATCACAAGTGAGGTAAATGTAAATTATGTAAATATAGTAGTACTACCTTAAAATGTAAATGTGATCGATTTATATGTAAAAAACATTCTGTAACCTGCATAATATGCGAAAGTTGTTAATCTTCAGAATCAAATATTGATTCCTAAAATAGTTAATATATATAATACTATTATTAATTCATAGTTCATTGTAATGCCTTAATAAAACATATAGAATAAACATTTGTATCTCAAATATACTTTATATAATGATTATTTCATGATAAAATGCCAAATTCTTTGAAATTATCCTGTCCATTCTTTCCGGTTATACCCCCCTCACCATAATAGCCACACGGAGCTATAGGCGCTGTCGATGAGCATAGCTTGTACATCTTTCGAAACTGTGACGTCACATTTTACTATGATCTGAATGATCTTTGCCTTAGCCAAAATTATCTGTGCCGTGTCTAGAATTATATATGGTCTAAGATTTGTACGAGGTTAGGAATCTTTATGGCACTAGGAAAAATTATTTTATACTTTTTAGTCCGTTTTTAAAAACGTGGTATTTTAAAAAATTTATTTTTATTGAAATAATTATTTTCTGCTTTTTAGTCTTGTGTTAATACTTGTATCACTCTTTATTAATACTTTGTACACTCACTAACCTTACTGTAAATTTCACTTGATAAACAAAGCGATGACGCACTATTCGTCGCGATCGTCGCGCGATGATGTACTACACTACCGATGGTTCGCGCGTCGGGGCGAAATGGGTCCGTGGAGTGGGGACGATTCAGAGTGCGCACGCATAGTAAAGTAGAGAGGGTTGTCGAGCGAAGAGGGGATCGCTGAACGCGATAACGTAGTTCGCGGGGAGAGGGGGTGAAAAGGTAAATATTTAATTGTTATTTTCTCCGAAACGGTAAGACTTTTTAAAAAAAATTTTTTTGAATAATGCATTGTCATCCAGTTCTGAGCCATGTGTGCAATTTCAAGTCTCTAGCTCATCAGGAAGTTAGTTTAAAATCAATTGCAAAATTTGCCACCGAACAAACAGACAAACAAACAAACAAGAAAGCGAGCTAATAAAAACGTGGTAAATAACAATTATTATACTAGAAACTGGAAGATAGTTACTAATATCTAAACAAAATTATTTTCTCCTTTTTAGTGCATTTTAATATAAGCGTGGTTTTTAAAAGTTTTTTTTTATTTTCTACTTTTTAGTCTTTATTTAAATAGAACGCAAGATATAGTAATAAAATTGTTCTAAATATTTTTCCTGCTAACAGTCGAACGACGATATTAAAGGTGCCGCCCGGAGTGCCATCTCTTTTTGTATCCCTACTCTTTGGTCGTGTCATGAGTGGTCATAAGGAAAAAGGAAGTGTACCGAGTGTACTGCAGTAACCTATTTGTCATTGGTGAATACATATAAAATGCGGTCGGAACTGTATAAAAATAAATTTTTGGCGAATACTGTCTTATCATGACTGATCTTAACTAAGTACCGCATTTGACGACGTCGAATGACAATGTCCAATTAATTATAGAAGGACTTGTATGACCGACATACGAACAGATATCAAAAAATGTTTATAGTGGGTTTGACAGGTGGAATCGCTACTGGAAAAAGTAGCGTTGCCGCTGTTTTTCGTGAATGCGGTATACCTGTCATTGATGCCGATCAAATTGCACGAAAAGGTTAGAAGTGGAACTATTTACTTAGCAACATTTTTCTTTAGTAATTACCGCAACGTGACATTTGTATGTTTTATAGAACTATCGTATTACACGATTATTTCGACATTCTTCTCGTTTCCAGGATTATAAGGGCGAGGATTGCAAGTTCGCGTTCTCAATTTCTCAATAATACAAAAATGTTTCAGTAGTCGAAAACGCTAAATAAAAGATCGATCTAGAGCGCTATCACCCTCAAAAGTACTATTTTTTTGTTTACGAAGCGTAATTTGCATTATTCGGCAGCATGTAGCTATGAAAATAGTTATACGTTGAAGGAGTAATATTGAATTATTATGAAAATAATTAATTAGATCGATCCTTTGTCCAGCGTTTTTGGCTACTGAAAAACCCTATTTTTCTATTATCGAGAAATAAGAACGCGAATGTCGTACCCTGGCAATCTTGGAAAAAAGAGTCTACTCCCTTATTTGTCATTGTAATAAACAAGAATACGAATACTAATATTACATATTCGAAAAATTGATTGCAGTTGTGGAACCAGGAAAACCAGCATGGCACAAAATACGAAAAGAGTTCGGCCCGGAGGTGTTCCTAGAGACAAACGAACTTAACAGAGCTAAGCTCGGCGATTTAATATTCAACAATATAGAAATGAGAAAGAAATTAAACGCTATAACTCATCCGGACATATATAAAGAAATATACTGGCAAACGTTCAAATATGTTTTACAAGGTCATCAATTTATAGTTATGGATTTGCCATTGCTTTTTGAAACAGGACACATGTTGAACTACTTGCATAAAATAATTGTTGTAACGTGGTGAGATTTTTGTAGCAAATATACTGAACATAGTATATGAAAAGAAAATACTATTAGATATCACGGTAAACGTCTGTTTGTGATTTTAGCGAGGAGGATTTGCAGTTGCAACGATTAATGGAAAGAACAGGTTTCACAGAAGCCAAAGCAAAACTGAGAGTTGCTGCACAAATGTCATTGGAAAAGAAAGCAGACATGGCGAACTTCGTTATTGAAAATTCTGGTACCGAACAAGATACCAGACAACAAACTATTAAAGTCATTAACGTTCTAAGGTCTTCCAAATATCATTGGAAATTGCGTTTTCTACTTGGATTTTGTTGCACCATTTTATTAGCGGGTGTATACTGGTTCAGAAACAGAGGTCTTCGTTTGCTACCAACTATAGCATAAATTCACATGTTCATGAATTACAAATGACAGTTGGCTGGAGGGAGGCTCGATGTATTGCATTTACCAAACTTACCAATGGAGCTGTATATCATAAGTAGACTCCAGATATTTATGCAAAAGAATAAGTCTGTGCATCAATTACAAGATGCAGATGTGGTGAAAATAATATACTAACACTCTCAAAGTCTTTTAATTTCTTCGCTGTTTCAAATTGCACTTATTTCTGTTATAAATGCATAAAATCCGGAGTCTAATCGTAAGTTATTTCAATATATTGTACAATTACTTGAACACATTTAAAAAATATCAATACCGATAGTATTACATTTTATTTTGAAATATTTACGGTTTCTTATTCTGTGCTGTACAGATATTTATTGTTTAGTTATTTTAATAACAAGATGCTAATGTCAATGAAAGATCGCGATTAATCTCTTTCATGAATTTTAATAGAATACTATTGGCTGTTATAGATATGTCGTACAGAATTTATACAGAAACAAAGTTTTGTTATATCTAGTACGTAATTAATGCAGATGATCGTAATAATTAATACGATGGCTAATTCTATTGTCACAAATAGTAAATTTAAGATTGGAACAATTTAGGACATCGTAATATTAAGTAGAGTCGTTTACACTATCATATGTCAAAACTATTGTTTTGTATGTAAAGTGTTATAGAAATATAATGATGGAATAAACAATAAAACGGAACAGGAAATTATATATACACCACGTCGCTTGTTTACTCTCAAAAAGAAGTGAAAGAAGAAGAATCTCGTTCTCAATAAATATCTTAAAAGTTTAGATCGAAAGAAAAAGATACCACTACTTTTCACTAAGCATTCAAAGTATGAAGAATATCAGTTTAACGAAGTACTTATTAACACGAAGTTATACATAAAAGGTTATACATTTATATGTATATATATATATATATATATATATATATATATATATATATATATATAAAATTCAGGAGTACTTATTGCTCGATTTCTTACACTAATTACGCAAAATATATACACGTGTATCATCAACTGATAACATGACTTTAAAACAGCTTTATGTTTATTTGGTTTGCAGAATGCAGATTACACATCCGTGTACCAGAATCTTATGTCATAGTGGTCAGATTTCGATCCGTTTCTAATTCTGAATTTCCACTGCCTCAACCCAAAACCATTATACTTAAAACAGTAAAAACACAAAAAAAACTCACGATAAGTACTTAATTTATTAAAATATTATTATCTTAGAACTTATTTATTAAAAATGGAAGTACAAAAATTTCTCTGAAGAAACAGGAAGCAACAGAATACTCTATTTACAGCATTTGCGTACAGAACAGTCGTAAGATTCACCACAGTTTTCGATGCAGCGGTAAACCTTAACCTTTAAACTTTTATTATATGTATTACGTTTCATACTTTGCTCTCTTTTGTACTTACCTTCTCGTTATATCCTAAACAAATATTCTCTTATCTACGTTTCTGTAATTTATAATTTCTCTGTCCTATTAGCATCTGATTATCTGCTTTTCTTTTTTCAATAATATAAAAACTTACCTACAAAATTATATTTATAACCATTCTCTCATGTTTCTAGATTCGAATTTTCATTAGTCTAAATCTATACACAGTTTGGACATTTATCGTGTTGCATACATTAACATAGATAATGTTCACCATTTATATGACAAATCACTAGAGGGAACGAAATCATTAGACGGGGGAGTTACTGCTAAAAACAGTCATGATCGTTACGTTTGTCCTGTACGATAAATTTCTACGAGTTCCTAAGCAAAAATCTATGAATGTAGTGTTCGTTTAATTATTGTGATATTCTCAACATTAAATCTGACTAAAGAATATGCTTTCGATCAGTTGTAGACATCATCTATCTTATATGGCTACCATTTATAGTTAAAGGGAAATGATAGAAATATGTTATCAGTTTGAAAGACTGAATGCAGAACACAGCATTCTTGACTCGTCAACGTGGACTGAGGTATTTTTCATGTTCCTTTCTCGTCTATAATTCACTGCAACACGGGCCTAAGTTCTTGAGTCATGATAGGATAAGAAACGAGCGGCGCGGTCGCGCCAGATATCGATAGAGGTAAGCTGGCAGGTTGCTGCGAGTTCGGAGGTTGTTGATTAGTTGCTTGTGGACCTGATCCGCTCATCGTGATTGTTTGCTGAGCCATTGTGACAATGGGTGGCGGTATGGACACCGGTGCCATCGAGACCGCTGCAATAGAAACAGGTGTAACTGTGGCTATACTTACAGGAACAGTCGCAACACTCGCGGTAACAGTACGCAACGTTCCAGCTGCTACCGCCGCGTTCACCATTTGCTGCGGTGTCGGAGCTTGCGATGGTGGAACCGTATTTGTAATAGTCACTGCTGGAACTGTAACTGCTGTCACGTTCGCAGTTCGTTTCCCAGACATTCTTAACTGAGCATTTTGATCCAAAAGAAACTCGTTAGTTGCCGTTAGGTCGCTAACCTGTAGGAATACAACACACAGTCATTTTCATCCGGTCCATCCGTTTTTTCCCCAGCTATTTGTTATTGGTATAAAAAATGTTTCACGTACAACTTATTTCACCTCAGTGGAAGTATCTTAAAAAGTTCAAGATGCGCTTTTTCAGTGCTTTGCAAAGAACTAATTTAAACGATTGCGAATGAGTTCAAGAAATAGGCATATAGAAAATCAATCGATCAATCAATATGCAAAATCTAAATTTTCAGCGATTGAAATTTAACTGACCTGTTTCTTCAGTTCTTCTATCGTTTTCCGTAACAACGCGTTCTCGTCTTCCAAAACAATTGCTCTAGCTTCGTTGCGCGGTATCACCGGATAATAATATCCTGGAGTAACTGGTTGAGCGGTATGTTGGCCAACCAGCGGCGAAGTTTCGAAGTGAACAACCGTTTCACCAGAAACTAATCGTCTCTTTGGTTCAGGGGGTCCTATGTAATCGGGTGGATGCGAAGATGCATTGTAACCGTTGTTTGTTACTAAGTTATGTTGATCTTCTAATTGCCAGTGAAAGCTGTAAAAAGAAAGGCACGTAGTCAAAAATCAAGTAACGACGTAGCATTTTGTAAATAGATTTTGTATGTCTGCCTTTTCAAAATAATATATGTTACAGAAGCTATACATATATACATATATATATATATATATATATTAATATATACTATAAAATATATAGTTACTATAATTTATAAAATACCAAGTACTTAGAATTTACTCGTATGTTTAGTTTGCAACTAATTGAAAGAGACTCGAAACAAGACACCCTGTACATTACGAAATTTCGTAGAACGATTTAATACGTTTGTCTAGGTGTCATTCGATCAGGAATTTCTGCTAAAATAAATACCGTACTCATTAATGTCTAATGAAACGCGTAGGGTCAGAGTCGCCGAAACGCTTCTTTGCAACCACTGTTCTTCTTTTGCAGGCACTCGCTCCCATCGCTCCGAGTTTCCAAGAACACGAAACGGTGAGTAACTAAAGAGTGAATCATGAAGCTCTATCATCATTCTCGCGTTTGAAATTGATCCTACAAAAACATGTTCCACATTATATCGGCATAATTCAATTAGCACAGCCTACATAGCGCACTCGCGCAAAGATGAATTGAATGAACCAGACCGTTATGACCTGGCCACTGTGTATACATTTCCTCATTCATAATGCCACAGGAGTATGCCGGGTTACATAACAGGTTGTCTATTTATATGCAGACATTTATCCTCCACTTACTCGGCTCAAAATCTATTTGGTATTCCAAGCGGATATTCCAACAAACATTATTTCTCGAGAGAGGGAGAGAGACGCAGTTACCGCTGCCCGATCGAATAACATCTCATGGGAGAGAAGAAACACCGCGTAGAAAACCACGCGTGGAACGTAAAGAAGGAGAGCGTATGGGAAACGCTATGAACTATGTCTCTTTCTTTACAGTTTCACAATTTTCTACTTTTCAACTTTAACTTGAATTCCCCTTTAAACTTGACATTTCCCTCGATTTAAATTCCTTCCATTTAAACTTGAAATTTCCATCAATTTAAACTTGACATTTCCATTAATTTTAAGTTGAAATTTTTTCAAATTTTATATGCACTTACTTTCTATCTTCCTCGTATCTACGATTCTCTCCGTTACTGGTGCCATTGAAATTGTGTTGCGGCCGGGACGCGTTGTGATGGGAAACCGCGATCAAGTTGTGCTGCGGTTCCTCGTTCTTCCAATGCCTGAACTTGCAATTGGTCCTCTGACAACTGCCCTTGATGAAGTCTTTGCACATCGGGTACTCGGGCTTCTCGTTGTTGTTTTTCAGTCTGGTCAAGATGTGGGCAGGCAGCTCCCCGGTCGCTCTGAACCTTTTCTCCTCGCTCTCGGTGCAGTGGAGGAATTTGCATCCAGGCCAATTGCACATTCCGTTTTGGAAGTCATGGCAGAACGTGTACTCATCTACGGGATCGTCTTCCGAGCGTTCATGCAGATATTTGCAACGCTTTCCCCGGTGGCAAACATTACGCAGAAAGTCTCTGCACACACGGGTCGGCGACACATCGCCGCTCGCATTAGGCGCACCTGCTATATTGCTCGCTAGGCCGCCTCTCGCACTATCCAACTTTTTTTTCAGCTTCTTCATCGATGATACATTGCGGTCATACCACGCAAGTAATTCCTAGCCGACCGTTACTACCAGCACGTTACACGCGCACGCTGTAACTATAAAAGATATAATCATTGCAATTGCTGTAATGTGAAATGAACGTACGATCAATGCGGGACAATGACACATCAAATTTAGATGTTTGCTGCGCTTCTGATTTCTACCTTTCTAATCAACCAGTAACTCTCAACAGAAGCGATTAATAACGCTTTGCCTATCGGCGGTTATTTAGCAGCCATTTAGAAATCAATGTTGTCAAGATTAAATAGTTCACTTCGAGACTAACGAAGTTATCTTCGTTCCGGAACGAATTCTTGATTATCAAAACTGAATGAAGCGTCTACTTAAAAAAAAATTTCGGACAACTTTGTTTCAGTTTTTCTTTATACAGTTAATTGCTACACAATTGGATCTGCAGTCATCTAAATAATACTAATTATGTGCATTTCTGTGCCTGTTAATCACTGGAATAAATAAATCTCTGAAAACTTTAGTTGCAATTTATGCCTCGCCGTTTCAGGGGAGGAACGAAAATGGAATTGGTGCATCGGTGACAAACGATTGACGGTTTCGAACAAGTAAATACAGTAAAAGGCGTTTCCATTAAATTAATTTTTATTTTTTTATATAATGACTATTACATGGGTAGTAAGATTATATCAACAGTTGTTATGTACAGTATTATTCTTATTTGTATAAACCTTCTCGATCTTAATATAGTTTCAATCCACCAAGAAAGTAACGCCTGCGATCGGTAGGCTAATAACCTTTTTTGGAAAATTGATTATTATACTTTTGTCGTTCTCACGTGTACGAATCAATATTTATGACATTGGAACGAGGCAGAAATAGATCGAGTAATGGCACTGTAACTAAACTAATTAGATTGAGAAAAATACAGACAATTTCAATCGTATAAAAAGAATCAATAGAAAAGTATAACTAGAACTCGTTTTTTGATACAGACAGATATCTAGGCCATTCTTTTCCTTTACTTTTTTTTGTGAAACCATTTAACACACCGATTCCAACGAAAATCATACTCGAAACATTCCCATTAAAATATTTCTTTGCTGTTTTGTATCTCAACATTTATTAGGTCGTTTGTACGGATATGCTTCTATTATCATGCTACCAATAAAGAGAGGAAACAGTGCAAAGTGCTTCGATAATTCCTAGGATACAGTCATACATTGCTAATTCGTAAGCAGCAAGAATCATCGAAGTACCGGATGCATAACGAAACAGAAATTCAAGAGATAATTAATAACATACATTGAACGTCGAATATTTGATCAACAAATTATTTTTATATATATATATACACAGGAAACAATAATATAAAAAAACAGCTGCGATTTAAAATCAATGAATGCTAACATTTAAATAAATTGTTTAATTTACAATTGGTTCGCGCGTAAGATGATTATTGACTGGAGAGAACAATAATTCGACTTGTTTGACCATTCCAAGTTATTCCCTTGAGGAACGAGTAATAATAAACAGATACTAAAGAAATCGAACTACATATATGTATTTAATCAAACACAGATACGTTCCAATTGTTAAAATAAATATCGAGTATTCCCATTTCTTCTTTAATCTAAAGCTCGTTAACGTTAGATAAAATAGTAAAAACAAATTGATTAAGGTGGCGAATACATTGAGAGATCTTTTTTCTTTTACAAAATTCGATCATCGTATATAAACATTAGTTGTAATTTATATAACAAACATCCAAGTCGCTGGACATGCAACATTGGAAATAATTGCAAAGAATAACGACGCAAAGTGTGCAGTGTAGTAAATGTAGATTAATACCATATGTTAAGAAGATATGATATTGAGATTGGCAGCATGTTGAACATTTTATGTGGTTTCCCCTATATTTCGGCTAAAATGGTAACATGTTAAAATGGTAACATGGCATATTTCTGCTTCACCTCTGTTTATCTGTTAGAGAAGATTTCTGTAATTGGTGCTTCAACAATTGTATCGGAAAAATATATACAATCCTTAATATACTTTGTTCATATAAAAATGTTCGAATTTTTGTTGAAACTACACACCTCCGGTTTTCATTTCTCTCGCTTAATCAAAAGCTTGTTAATAAACTATGTTTTAGATGTTTTTTTTTTACCTTTATCATAGTACTATCGATACAAAAGGAAATACAATGTTACTGGTGAAAATTATATGTACATATGATACCAGAGCAAATACGTTAACGGACACATGGAATATCTAGAGATGTTGAAAATAAACCACACTGAATTTTTCTAAAATTTGTCCGATAGATGAGATACTATTGGAGGGCCGTAGCCGGTGTGTCCGTCGATACATTAAAACATTCTTTGTAGCAACACCCATACTAACATAATCGCGATGGGTGCTACATACTGTATTGGTACAGAATAGGTTGTGTTTAATAAATCACCGCATCGTGCTCTCAGAGCTGTATACTTCTTCAAAAGCTCAGCTTTCTCTTCGACGAAAGTACTGTATTTCTCTTTTAAAATTACCAATTCCTCGTGCAGCTCTTGAATTCTTTGAGATTCATTCTTGGCACGATAGTATAGTTCCTTTAATCTTTCTATTACTTCTTCGGGAGATTCATTGATTAACCAACCTTTGAGATTTTCCAACTCCATCTTAACCGCTTGCTGCGACTCTAAGTTGTCCTCTAGTTTCAAAGAATCCAAAGAACTAATTAAGGCTTGTAGGATATAGTCTCTTGTATATAAATTTTGCTGTGTATCGCTTTTAGACATTGGCTTCAACGTTTTGACATAATCCCCTTCCAAATGTTCTCCGTCGCATTCTACGTTCGATTTGGTGCTGTCCTTGTCTCCTTCGTCTTTCTTCGTATGTTGATTAACTTCTATTGGAGCAGACTCGTTAGAAGGTTTACTACTAATCGTATTTTCATCATCAGTTTCTTGTTCTTCGCTTTCCTTCACCTTCAACATGATCTGAAGTTGATGAGAACCCTCAAATTGATTACTATTTTCTTCAGAAGCAAATCGAACTTCTGTTTTATAAGGTACGAATAATTCTTCCGCTATTACATAATTATCTTCTCTTTTTAATTCTATAACAGACTTCTCGCTGGTATCGTCGCTGGTAATACTGCATGTATCGTCCGTTGCATCTGAATTGGTATCAGACTCCGAGTTCATATCTGTATTGTCTATATTTACATTTCCATTAACCAATGTTTTTCGAGATGGCGGCGGTAAAATGTATTCCGTTACATTGTCGTCGTTAGATAATGAATCGTCCAATTGTTCTTTAGTAAAAGAGATATCTGAATTTTTTAGTTGATTCGTATCGATGTCCTGTGAATTAATTTGATTATCCTGTTCGTCTTTCAAAGCGCATAAACTAGATTCCATGTCGACCTCCATGTTATCAGCATGTATAGAGTTCAATTTATTAAGGATAATGTTAATGGCTTCGATTGGATTTTCTTCGTCCTTTGACTCCAAATTGTCGTCCGTGACCATTTTCGTATTCATATCTTGCAAAACCTGCATATAATTTCTGAGGGCAGTGATCTGTTTATAAATATTAACAGAATCTAATCTGGAATTACATAACCTGGCTTGTAAATTCTTCTCGATCCTAGATTGATCTTCCAGTCTTTTCAGAAGATCCTGCTTCTCTTGTTCCACTTTTTGAACCATATCCTTCAGTTTCTCCTCGGTCTCGTTCAATTTATTCGTAGTTTCCTGAAGTTTAGTTTGGGTGTCTGTATATTTTCTACTAAGCACCTGAAGCTCGGTTTGAGTATGCTTTTCTACATTATGAAGACTCTGACACTCCTCCTCGGTCTCGTCTAAGCGTTCCTGCAACTGTGTTAACCTTTGAGATATTTCCAGTTTCTCTTGTAATATCTTTTGTAATTCTTCCTTCGCCGTATTTTGGTATTGCGCTTTCTCCTCCAGAAGCTTCACCAGCTCGTTTCTAATTTCATCCTCCGTATAATTCTTAGAATAAACGCTCAGCTGGCTCTCGATGGTTTCCACCCAGGACAATAGTCGATCTTCTGCTATCAACGCTTGCCACGACTGCTTGGCTACTTTTCGAGTGTTTGCCACAAGCTGTTGAAGATATACTAACTTAGCTTGAAGCGCTTTCTCTCGTCTCGAGATCTCTTGCATCACTTGGTTCAACTTGTACAAATCTTCCAGGGAAACGTTATTAATCGTCGACGTAACGGACATACTAACACTAGCCTCCTTTTCATCAGGCAAATATAATTTCAGTGTCGCGACTATACACCCGTGCTTGAACTTCTTCGCGTTCTCCATCACGTCCACTCCGAATTGCACTATATCACCCGAATGTACTTCCTTAGGCGCCGATTCCAAACCAGCTGCGCTGAGTCTCTGGTTATTAACAAACGTGCCATTACTGCTGCGCGTGTCCTGCAAGTAAAACTTCCCATTGGAATACCACAACACTGCATGGTTTCTAGATAATACTTTACAGTCAAAGATTGCGTTGTCAGGCGCAGCAGTGGCTCTTGCTACGGACCGTCCGATTTTAACGGGTTGCTCCAATGTCAGGGTACGCTCTTGAAAATGATGGGAATTCTCTCGGCAGATCAAGACACCTTTGGCTGTCATTTTATTGTTCTGCATAGCGTTTATACTCTGACTGACAGGAAAATTGGCATTTTGTAACCATCCACCACTGGCTACAACCATAGCCGATGTGGAAGAACTATTGACTGCAGAAAAAACGAACAGACAATTTCAAACTCGATAGTCACTCGTTTACCGTCATCGGATGTGTGGCGATGTCGTTGTCAGTTTGTCAAGGTAAGTACTGTTTGTTGTGTACAAACCCGATCGGAGAGCTCGACAGAATTACCGTGTTTCGATTGTTAAAGGCGTAAGATAGGTCGGGAATAGGCGTGACATGCGAGTTCGCATGTTTCCACGACAGAGAGAAAAAATTCTGTTGCTACACCAACGGTCTCCTCCTAATGTTCCTTTTACTACTTGTCATAAATCTGTGCTCGTAACAAATAATACAGTTCGACCGTGTCTGCGTAATTAATCAACTAGCGAGCATGTGGCTCTCGACTCGGTTCGAAAATCTGTTGGCTTCTGGTTTATCCTCGGGACGCAACGAGAACGAATCTTTCGTTCGCTTCGAGAACAGCGAGAAGATATGTTTCTCTGCGCAAGTAGCGGTAAGCGTACGCTTTCACACTTTCGTCCTTCGCACCAGTTCCCTTGCCCCTTCAAGCCTTCAACTGTACTCTCCAAGAGGTTCATTCGAATATCATAATACACACGAAGCCACGATCAACAACACCCGAACACGATTAACCGAGCAACGTTCCGATCAACAATCAAAAATATTGTTCTCGAACTACTGCATTACTGTACCGAGACACAAGTGGTCCACGTTCCTGTAACTCAATGCTCCTCAGTTCCGCGTTTCGCTGTTTATCGACCGGCGGCAGTATAGTCATCTATATGAACACAACGGTGTAGCAAATTCAAACGTACTAGCTACACTTGGGCGTGCTACATCATATCGAATACTCAGATATAAAAAGAAATAATCTATCGAAAACTGTCCCTTCGAATGTCAAGAATATTATTAGGAATCGCTTGAACCTAAAAAAAACAACCATTGTCTTGCGCGACGCAATGGTGCAGGAAAAATACAAGTGAAATCGAAAGTTTTGTCGATCGCGAACAAAAATATAGTTAACATTTATTAAAAATAAAAATCTAAGATTTTATTAGTTTCGTTCAATTCTGCAGAGGTTACACATACGACTCTGTAGAGAAATTGATCAAAAATGTTATTGCGAAATGGATTTTAAAATTTTTATTTTTCACTTCTTCTATAAAATTAAACGTACACGCTATAAAAACATTCGTTTCTTCGTCGATATTAATGGACATTGTTTGTCGCGTCAGTGAGCTCAGATAATTTGCAAAAGCGTATAATAATGTTGATATAAAAAAAGCTATCTCTTCGGAAGTTACCCTATACCAAAGACACAGGGTGAAAGCGACTTTATATAACATGTATTTATTATACTTTTAATGTTGTTAACGGTTGAATCTTGCTCAACGAAAGTAAATACGATTTATAGATAAAATTAACGTTCGGTTATTTTCAGCACGTAAATACAAGTGCGATAGGAATGGGCTTTCATGAACTGATATAATGTTAAAATAGACACACTGTTGAATGTTTAATTGGCGAATTGAAGCAGCTTCAGCACACAACAGAGGCGGCATATCTCAACGAAATTTAACGATTGTTTATAATTTAACCAACTTTTGGCTGGCTCGTGTTTAATTACACAAATGTAATATTTATTATTAACATCGAGTAATACTGGAATAAACATACATCGACGTTGTACTTCGTTATATTTTCAAGTAGAACCTCTAAAAACATAATAAGAAGTGTTCTTATGCAAAAACATACGAAGGTCAATGTTTTTCGAGCGAGTTACTAAACATACATACATACATAGAAACGTAGAGAATAACCTCAAAGTCTATAGTATCGTAAATTCCACTGTTCGAAACGTAGTTTGCGTAAGTTATAGAGTTTCAAAGAATAATAAAGAAAAATACGAGTTTGTTAAAAGTGTAATTTTGTTTTGTATTCTCTACAATTCCTCTTTTAAATGATGTTGCTCGTTACGCGTAAGTACGCGGCCACTCGGTTAAGCCACTCTGACAAATGGATTAATTAATATTTTGTATTGTACAGATACTTACACCTTGTGATTTTCGATAATTATCGCAACAACAATTTCATTAGAAGTGAAGAAGATACAAGTAAAATGTCAGACGACGATGACTACATGTCAGATAAATTTTTGCAAGGTACTGACAAATCTGGTTCGTCGAGTCTTTTATATAGACATGCAGACAAAAGAAAACTTGATCTAATGAAAAAGAAGATTGAAATCGAGGCAAAAATGAAGGAGAAACATTCGGTAAAATATATGGAACAAGAAAAAAGAGAAGAAGGCCTATCTTCTGCTATAGCTAGCAGCAATAAAGGTTTGCTTTCATATTCGTTTACATGTTGTTTATTGCTTGCATAATTTTATATCTTTATATAATCTCAGGCTTTCAATTACTCATGAAGATGGGATATAAGCCTGGTCAAGGGATAGGCAAAACTGAATCAGGGATGACCGAACCCGTTGGTGTTGAAGTCAAACAAGATAGGCATGGTTTAGGAAAAGGTGTCACGAGAAAACGAAAACAATGCAAAAGCAGTGAAAATGACAGTAAACTGGACAATAAATCTATGAAGGACTTTCGTGGTAGAATCGCTCAAAAGAGAACGGAACAATTGTCTAAAGCAGATCTTTATAAAAGTCAAAAGATCTGCGAACAATTGGATACGCAACTAAATATAGAGAAGCCTGAGGAACCATGGTTTTGGTTACCTCGGGAAACTGAAAAGAACACTGATTCAGAAAGCGAAGAAGAAGAAGAAAAAGAAGAAGAGGAAGAAGAAGAATCTTACCAACTCAATGAGAAACTAGAAATTCTTACTAAATATTTAAGGGAAAAGCATTTCTACTGTATTTGGTGTGGAGTAGCATTCGATAATGAAGATGATTTAACAGACAATTGTCCTGGAGATACAAGAAACGATCACTAAATAAAAATAGTGATGTCTTTAAAGGAAAGAGTATAAACAATAAAAAGAAATTCACTAAATATGTCTCTATATTTTTGCCTGCATCGCTTATTGTAACAACCCTGTAAGGAGCCACATATATGGTATGAAAGGCTGAGGATCTAAGTAACATTAGTCATGTTCCTTTGATACGATCACCCACTGTGCACCGAGACATAAAAAACCCATTAGATTCGTGATGCAAAATACTGAAAAAGTAATGCCCCCAAGATGGAAAAAATCGAATGCTGTACAGTGTAAAAGCAGGGGAAAGTATCCTGCTTCTGCTATGCTATTATATCCTAGCAGGAGTTCAGCCACCCCTAGTCATTGTATGTTGGAGGGAAAGCTACCTATAAAAGCATCTGTTTGATTTTCCGGGCTTTCATTTCAGTCAAGTTCTTTGACCACACCTGTATATCCCATTGGAAAAAAAACGTCTAGCACAAAAGCGAACATCACTCAAACAGAACAGTTAAGATGGTTAAATTCTCGATGGTTTTATTGTCAACTGTACTTGTATTTGCTAGTGGCACAATTACTCAAATGATAGACGATGAAAGTTGTGAAACATTGCAGTCAGAAGTACATATTACAAAAGGTCTTTTTCTTTTGTTCAAATACATTTTTGATAGTATTTAACTTAAATAAATAAATGACTCCAAGAAATTTTGTCTTTTTTTCCAGACGAATATGATGAAATAGGACGTTTAAAGAGAACATGCAGCGGCGATATACCCGTCACAAAATGTGAAGGGTTTTGTACTTCGCAAGTGCAACCGAGTGTTGCAAGTACTACAGGTTTTTCAAAAGTAAGTACGGAGATGCAGTAAGCAAAAACTATATATATATGGAATAATCCCCTTTTTTGTTTCCTAATAGGAATGTTATTGTTGTCGGGAAAGTTACTTAAAGGAGCGACTAATTACGTTGCACCACTGTTACGATGCAGACGGCATAAAACTATTAAATGAAGAAGATAGAATAATGGAAATCAAAATACGGGAGCCAGCAGATTGTAAATGCACAAAATGCGGCGACATATCTCGATAAATATAATGAAAATGTAGACAAATAATACTGTGAATTATACCTTGAAATTATGTAATAAGAATGATATTCTCCAAAGTGTAGACGAATAATATTGTGAATTATACCTTGAAATTATGTAATAAGAATGATATTCTCCAAAATAAAATGGAAAATTACGAAACAAACTTGTGATAGCTAATTTCCTTCCCTTTTCCTTCAGATTTATGTTCTACTCGTGAATATATAACTAACTTCGAATCTGACAACTTTGTCGAGAGCATTTTAAAAGTTTTTAAAGTTAGAATCGAGTACATTTTTTGTATTAGAAATACGTGGATATTATTTAAATATTTAATTAAGAGATCTAAACGAAATAAATGAGTTAGAAATTTTAAAATACATAAATTGTTTCAAGTTTGAAATAGAATTTCAACAGATTTTATAAAACTAATATGTCGAAAATGTTACTACATTCTCGGAGATCGTATATTTCTATTTAATTTGTCCGATGATCGATATAAACGAGTAAACAAAGTTATTAAAAAATGAGTGGCTTGATTACCTTAGCTGTGAAAGATTAAAATACGTATATGGCCATATATATTTCAAAAAGTTAACTAACATATAACATGATAATTATAATAATTTTATATAAATCGAATTTAATACTATATTCACCGATAAAGGATCGATGCAACACCGATTTTGCTGACAGAAAAACTTAAAAATAATAATAAAATTGCTAACATTACATACGTATATTCCAAATTATTCTTATTGTTTAAAACATCGAACCATATCTCCATATTCTGACTTATTACTTTAATTTTATTATCAATTTGTGTTTTTATATTATATTCTCATTCAAAACGTACTATTTCTCTAAGTAGTAATCAATAATTTTAATAAACAATAATAGCCAATATCTGTTGTATATATAGATTATATTACTATCATTATTCTTTTTAAATTTAAACGTATCGAAAGAAATGCATGCTTAATAAGTCAAGCTTTAATGCATTGCTACTTCCCTATAGATTTTTAAACTCTTCAACTTGTTACTAATATTTCAAGATATCTAAACCATTAAAATGAACTTTTATTAATGTATTTCAGGAGAAATACAATAACTGTGTTCAGAACAACTTACTTGTCGTATATGTGCTGAACAAAATAAATCATTAGAACCATTTACATATTTACACTGATCAGAACAGGTAGTTTGAACGATTATTTACTTGCAATTTACGGATGAAAGTAGTCTTAGGAACAAGTGTTATATACTTTTATATGTGTATTTTCTTCCCTACTGCAGTAACATAAGTATGTGAAGGGAAGGGAGAAAACGTGGCCACCTACAGGGTATAAAAGGGTATAACAAGAAGTCTACAAGCTCAGTAAAGTACTAGATTCAGAAGGAAATGTATCGTGCTAAAACTATGTTCCTGAATCACACTGGTAAATGAACAGTTACGCCGTTGAGACTCCTATAAAGCGAACAATATTGCATTTAAGTTCAAATCACACGTGTATAGATTATAAATTATATATATTGTTTGTCCTCGCAATATACTCCATCTGAATTATGATTTAAATTCGATTAATACTAAACCTACAGAGCCTTAAAAGTAATTGGTACACATTCCCTTATAAAAAATAACAAGATTGATTTTATTTAGAGTTTCTGCAGCTTTTGTTGCAATACGTGCTTTACTAAAGATATCCATACAGTCATTTCTTATAAAATCATTTTCATTATTTCGATAATAGTAAAATAAAAAATCTAAAATCTCGTGGTAGGTTTAGTGTTAAATAGAATAATATTAAGTTGAACCGAACGTTCGTAGCGTTTGTAAATTAAAATTGAAAGTTAAAATTCAGATATTTATTCATGAATTTAATCAATAACATATTTTTTGCCATTTTCAAGTAAATTCTCGTGTTATTGAATAAACATATGAATAAATACCTTAATATTATCTTCGATTCTTAATTTGAACACGTTGCGAACTTTCTCTCCAACCTGATAGAAGCGAAATGATCATTAAGAAGTTTGAGATTATCAGGACTCCCTTGGCATGTTTATACGAATAAACACGAGATATAAGTTAGCCGAGTCTTATGCAAATAAACATAATTTTTTTTCATTTCTATTACTTACGGATGCAGTGGCAGTTGGTTTCTTAGTGTGCCTTCTTTTCGGAACTACAAAGGCAATCGTCGACGAATGTCAGGCCACACCAGTCATTCACTTTTTACAATATCCAGGATGTGTACCGAAACCAATTCCCAGCTATGCATGCAAAGGACGTTGTAGCAGCTACCTGCAGGTAAAACATAATTAGAAATAATGTTAAGGAGAGCATTTCTCTTCTTTTCCATAATCTAGTTAACCACTGATCTAAAATGAATTTACATGCCTATATTAATACTTTACTTTAGGCCATTCGGACACAATATTGCTATATCGTTACCCAGGTTTGTGTCAACTATTTTCGAATGGAAATGCGGACTTGATGCATCAACGACAAAAATGGGCAGTCGCGATTTAAAAGAGTGGACAAATTTAAAAAATTCAAGAACATCAATGTATTAGTTATTTACAACTTATAAACATTATTAAAGAATAAGAGAAATTATAACTTGGCCCTTGTTTGTTGCAGTCGATGCAAACAATTTTTATTTCGCATAAAATTCCGCAGTCTATTATGGTTTATTATGGTTAAAAGTGTGATCTTGGAAAATTGTTTTTCCATTCATGGCTATTAAATACTATCATAACTTTGCATAACCGTATTCGAATACATCTAACATAAATCTTGAGAAATTATCAGGCACAAATATCGATTTGGTTGTACCTGTTTCTACAGGTGTCCGGATCAAAAATTTGGCAAATGGAGAGGAGCTGCATGTGTTGTCAAGAAAGCGGCGAAAGGGAGGCTAGTGTATCCCTATTTTGTCCAAGGGCTAAACCAGGCGAAAAAAAATTCCGAAAGGTTAATATATTGTCTCAACTGAATCACAGAATCTCCAGGATTTAGTGTACATGTGAGAATTGAATAACACGTTGTCACTCGCACAATAAAATCAGGAGCAAAGCTATTGACACCGCGAGTTTTCCACAGCCATATTGTTTTCGACTAACTGACCAGTAGGAAGCGAATATAAAAAATTAATATTGCGCGCGATTCGAAGTAGACTATCTTGCGCAGTTCATTTGTATTGGAATGGAATGAAAGATCGTAGAGTTTTTAAATTCAGATTGAAAGCTAAAATTCATAAATTTATTCAATAACATATTTTCCATTCTGTTCTATTACTTTCCGCCATTTTCGAGACAACTTCTCGTGTTATTGAATAAATACATATGAATAAATACCTTGATTTGAAAATGCTACGAACTTTCTTTCCAACCCAATACATCGATTAATTTGTTCATTCTATCTCTACTATATCAAATAATTGTGAAAATGTAAAAGAAAATATACTTGTTTTTCTTTTTATGGAATTTGAAGTTATAAAAAGTATGAAAAATATGTTTTTTGTGAATGTTTTCACAGGTAATTACCAAAGCACCTCTGGAGTGTATGTGCAGACCATGTACCAGCATAGAGGAATACGCAATTGTTCCTCAAGAAATTGCTGGTTTTGCTGATGAGGGTCCGTTTACAACATCTGCACATTTTAGGAGATCGTCAGACCTGCAATAACCAATTTCTCGAATTTTATGCTAAGAATAGTAAATCAAAAAAAAAATTGCAAAGATATATTTATTCGCTTAATATATCATAGACATTAGAGCTATTGTAAACATTTGAATATTATAATTGTATAGAGAAACTAAAAATATAGAAAATATTTAACGAAACATAAGCACAACAGTGAATACAATTATGTACCCTTCTTTATATACATATATATTGTGATTGTGATGAGTATAAAAAGTGTAGTTAAATAAACATTTCTATTTATTATTTATCGATAGAAAAAAAAGAATGAACGGTTATTTAAAAAAAGAATGTGGAAAAAGTTGACTAATATCTTGGTGGATGTACATCAGAAGCCTTATTAGTTTGTTATAAATAATTTCAGTTATATTACATACATATAAAATAACTACATTGTAATAAATATACAATATAGGATATATTACGCATTATCTAGTGTTTTGAGAATGCGTATTCATGTTATACAATACGATTATAATTATTGCATCTTAACGGTATGCTGCAGCTCATTACATCCTGTCAAGTATACATTATCTACAATCTTCGAATTTCAAGTGTATCAGATAGTAATGTTACTCTTTTACTTCTTTCAATTAACTTCATTCAAAATCGTATGCTTATAATTCGTTCGTTAATCATAGATGTTAATTTTTACGGTTATGAAGACGATATACGAAATGGTGTTACAAAAAAATATACAGATTATGTACTTATAGTTTCAGTGAATACTTCATCTTCGGCGTTGCGATCGATGTATCTAGACAGGCTTATATTCGAGAAAATAATCAACAACAGTTTGACATGGAGTTCTTTTTTATTTTTTTTTGTTGTATAGATATGATTTATCATAGAAGTTTACGTGTATCTGTGTATCGTGTTCTGGAGTCTTCTTTTTTTTTAGTGATATTTTTATTTATAGTATGTATATGTATATTAAGGTAAACGTAAGCACACGCAGATATATGTATATATAAACAGTTAATATACGTGCGTGTCCATACGTAAAATTGTCGGCACGTTAACGCCGCATGCACGTGCAACAATTTCGCGACAGCGCGCGGCCATTGCCTTTTATTTCAGCGATCTGTCCCAATTTCCACTTACAATATTTATTTAGTAAATATTTACAGTGTTAATCATTTTTACTTGCAAATCGTTTATCCACGTGTTTCCAACAATATTTCTTTCTTTCTTTTTTTTTTCGTTCATTTTAATCATATGTATAAATTATTATTATTTCATTTGTTTACTGCTTTTTCGAGCATGTCTCGCCTTCCGTCTCATCGAATGATACATTCCACAGTGCGATAGTGGAATGCAATCCTTCAAGGAGACGAATCTGAAATATGTATTTTTCGCATACCTTTTTTCGTCGTTTATGTTATTTTTACAGTGTGAAAAAATCAGAAGCAATGGTACTTTGTTCTTTTTCTTCGGTCTCCCTTTAAGTTTTATTCTTCGTTTCGTTTGAAAAAGAAATATGCAGATCTTTTGTTCTCCAAATTTCAGTGGTAGAGTTGATCGTGTAGTTAAGAAAATAAATCGTTTGATGGGTATGATTCTCGAATGTTTTGAAAATTATTTGATGATGCATTTGGAATGCAATATATGAATACGAGAGAAAATAAAAAGACTTTTGCGAATAAGCTGCAAAAGAAATTGCTATTATGAAGGAAGAATCGACCTGTATCTTCATGAAAAAGAAATATGGTTTTTTCTATAAATAATTAAGGGGCAACATGTGTACATATGCAAATGGGTATGCATATGTACGTAACAAACATCGAATATAATATATTCAGAAACTTTGTGTCCCTTCAGCAACATGCAGTTCATAAAAATTATGAAGAGCGAAAACCTTGGCTATTAAAGTCTAGCATTCGTGAAGGACTAAATAAAGAGTACCTACATGTAAAAGTAGCCGAGTGTATTCCATGTTTTCCTCGGTACCAATCAATAATTACAGTCTCTTAAATAAGGAGAATATATTTAATAACATGAGAAACATTAGACAAAACAATGTAAAATTGTTTCCTAGAATTAAATAAAAATAATCTTTCGTTATATAACCACTCGAGTTTACCTATTTCCTTTTTCATATATGTATAATCGTATATCCAAAGGAAATTTGTATTTTTCACACTGTACTTTAAATTAGTATAACAATTTTATACAATTTGCTACGGCACCTGCCACCTGAATTACATGCAGACATTCCATCCCACGCACTATAATCTGTTCTCTCAATGATTATAAATAACTAGTGTTAAAAAATAGTAGCGCCTTAATATGCACACCATTTGTATCCTTCCGTTTCCTAGTCTCAACATAATCTACACTACGAACCCTATGTTTCGTAATGTTATGTTACACTTTTCACTCTTTCATTCATTTCTTTTCTTAGTTTACGAACTAAGTGTATGTGTGTGTGTGTGTGTTTTTTTTTACCTTTTCTTACAGAGTAGAATACATCGTAAGTTCGCAAAGATATAAATTAGTAATTCTGTTTATAATCGTTAGAATAATAGGAAGAACCGTCGCCCTTTTATCAGACTTGGTTATCAATAGTTTCCTTCTGCTTACTTTTTCAAATTTAATTTACTTAAAATTGACCTACTTATACACACCTGCGATCTGCAAATTCGTTTTATCTAAGCCATACAGCAAACATGCTTCAGTCGCTTCACGGGTATCGCTAGGTGGAAATACTCAAAGCGTTCTTGATCTTCCAATATTCAAGCGTAAAAGAAAAATCAGAAGATTCGGTTTCATTCGGGCGATATTCACAAGCTGCAGTGACGCGTCTCTCGCAAGACGTATAAGAAATTCGATAACGTTCTCAAGTTGTTTTTTTTTTTGCTTTATTTAAACTTTAAACCATTTCAATGAATTATATATAATAATTATCTTGCATGTACTTTTGTATCATAATTAATAATTAATCTTTATGTATAGCGGTCTCAGCCATTGTGTCCGTTCTTTTTTTTTCTCATTTCAATATGACATTCTCCTTTTTATTATCTTTCACTTCTTGTTCTTCGAAGTTCTAGACTATATTACATACACCCACGCACTACTATCACTCCATTGTTTTTTTCTTCAATATATACCACGTTTTTCTTTTTTAAAAAACTGCAATTTGATCTCACTTCGCGTATTACTTTAACGAGGGAACGTATATTTAAGTCTTTTTAACAGACGATAATACGCCCGATCACTGTATCGTCAACAACGATCTTGGTTCACGCCGGTTGATAAATCTTCTACACTGGAAGCATCGTCAGCTTCTTGTAAGTCAGTGAAAAACGACGTTAACGCCATCGTCGCAACGCCATGCCACTCGCGCTGGGCTGGCTCGGGACTCTTTTTCCACGTCAGGAACGCGTCGCTCGAAATAATATTGTTGTCAGACAAACTTGTCATGATATTAAAGAGAATACCTAGACATTACGAACAAGTTTAAATACAATTTATCCAATTATAATGGTTATCATATATTCGTCTTTTTTTTTCTTAATATACTTTCACAGTATCGTAACTTACCGGATGGATATTGTAGTTTGTGCAAATGGAATTGAATCGCGTAAAGACATTGCAATTCTAAGGATTCATTTGCATCAACGAATCGACGAATTAATTGTTGCAAATTAATAAACAGGTCTGTTTTCAAATGCCATTTGTTATTGACTGGTTCTGAAAATCGAATAAAGAAGTTACATTAAGAAGTACTCGAGAAAAAGAAAGCGGTAGCATGTATATGCAATACAACAATAGATACGTACCCATAGACGTTTCTAAAAAGGCAGTCGTTAATACTCGAATAAATTCAGGCTCCTTGACTCGATTATCTACATTTACCTATGGACAATAAACGAACAAGTTGAGCACACGTTATTCACGGAAGAAAATCTAAATAATTGTTGTATCGGATTATACTTACAATTATCCAGTCACAAATTTCATCAAAACTACTTTCTTTCATGAGTTTTCTAAGTTCATTGTGAATTTGTTGTAACGTGGGCTGGTTACTACTTGAGCCTTTGGCACTATTATAATCACCAGTGTAGAAATCCAAGTTCTGAGGAGCATGACAATGAATACATTTTTGTTCGCTCGTTTTCCCGAACGGTGCGGTTTTTAATAAATAATATTATCTTACATATTCTTTAATAATTTTATCAACTTGTTCAAGCTTCGTATCTAGTATATTGCTCATCTGAAGTTCACTTTGGTCCCATTTATCTGCGACCCATTTGGATCCTTTATCTCGGCATAGTTTGGATAACACTTCTCCAAGAAATGCGCCTACGTATCCTCGACTTCTTAAATAATCGAACAGAGGTCTTAGTTCTCGTAGGGGTAGTAAATCTTCTTTTATCGGATCCGCTGTAAAAAAAATGGATTAAAGATTAGCAAAGAATTTTTTTAATATACTATAAAAGCGAATTCGAATGTTTAATTTCAGTCCTGTTGAGCAAAAAAAAACCCGCATGGAGATACCCTATGGTAAAAAAATGTTCATCATGTCGTGTGATAAATTCTTCTAAAATACGTAGTTTAAAAAATATTCACTTATATTTACTTACATAATATCTCTGCCAAATATAACCACACCCTCGGTATATCCAGCAATAATTCATCGACTATCTCCAATACTTCTATGAACCTGGAAATTAATTACATTTAATATCTCTGAAGAAAAGACAGTTCTCAAATTATTTGCAACATCATTTTCTTCAGTATCCTTTTGGCTTAATATGTAATATTCAGCACAACTTCCTCTGCTTAAGAGTCTCATCATATCTTTTTTGGACAGTATTTGCGTGAAATAGTATTTTATAAAACAATGGGGTATCGAAGGAACGGTTACAAGAACTTAAAAAAATTTAATTGAAAATTTACACAAATCGTTAAAAATAGTACACATATAATGTGTAAATTATATTAGAGAGAAAAAGGAAACATTAGAAAAGTCACTTTTTAACGAGCACAACTTACCCATCCCTAAGGTGTTGCAAAGGCAAAATTTTCTGTGAAATTAAATACGATATCAGATACGACACGCGTTCTCTGTCGACCGGCGACTTCTCCAGGACGAAGTTGATCAATTCATGTACGAATTTAGATAACGCATTATCGAACTTCTGTTGCACAGCTAACCCAACGGTCTGCAAGATAAAAATACAAAATTAATCAAACACATAATTAACGGGTAGACTTAAATGTGAATTTAATGTATTTATGGAAAGAATGGGTAGATGCGATCAAGACAACGGAGAGATATGATCGTACATTATGTTGAACCGTATACAATTTTTAAATAAAAGAAGAAGCTTGTATTTGACTCCTGTGCCGTACGTAATTGACGAAGAAAATGTTCATTTTGCATAAAGGTACGCTCTATCGATCAGTAAACTCCGCAAATTCTGCGAAGAAATGTGTCCTCTCGTTGGTCATGCAAACAATGATTTATATAAATGTAGCATTCAAGCTGATCTATAGCATTGCTTCCAAAAAGACCAAAAAGAAGGTATTGCGTAATGTAGCACACCAATGACTCAAGCATCTCCTAGGAGATAGCAGAGATGGATCTAAGGAGTGTGCTAATTTTTCAAGATAAACTGAATGTATAAAAAAGCTATGTAACTGTGTACAGATCAAGATGCATTGTTCAAGATTTCAAGATCGATACTGTATTACATTAATTGAATAGACGAGAAGCAGAGACTTACTTCCGTAACAGGATTCTTAAGATAAGCCGTCATCATTTCGTTGAAAGCTTTCATGAATTCTTCTTCCGATAGTGCAGGTTTGTGACTACTAGAGGTAGATTGCGAGGATTTAACCGATGGTGGCATAGAAACGCTTTGACTTTGTGAACTATCTAACAACGAACTGTCTCTACTTGACGATGAACTGCTTAACTGATGACTACCATTTCGTGAACTCCTACCATCTGTAACACATTAAAATCACAAAAAAATTTTATTTTTGAATTATACAATCGGCCTGACTGGAGAATAATTTAATGCATAAAAGCATCAGAATCCTTTTGGCTAACAACAGCAAGCTATGCTTTTCAAAAATGAAATATTTCTCATCATTGTATTATAAACTTTACGAGATTAAAATTCAGTATACAATTATTTGAGTTATACGCACCATAGGAAGATTTGTAGTCACGTCCATACTCTCTAGGACCAGTAGATCTCGATCTGAAATCGACCAAGACAAAGATTCAATTAAACATGTCAATTACCTTGAACGTACAGACGTTGGTTGCTTGTAATGTCAGATGCATATGTATGATCATGTAAAATAGATAAGAAGATGTCAGAAACTCTAGCCTAGCAACATAATTTCATCATGTTCGTTCCACTGAACAAAGAATAAAAACTAAAATAGATATTTAAGAAAAGAATAGTTACCCAGAGAGTTGCGGAGACATCATTCGTTTTTCTTGATCGAAAGTAGGCATGTTTTGTAAGCATGCGAATTTGTTTGTATTGATTGTCTTCAAACCACAATTTGAAGGCGTTTTCCACATATACATATTTCTACTACCCAACAGCATGTCATCCATCGGGGGCTAAAAGATTAATTTGTAATTAGTATTTAATTTCCAGAATAGATGGATAACGAAATAATGCAATTTTAATGATCAACCTACAGGTTTATTTTTTAGTTTCGCAGTTTCAACTGTGTATGGTTGTCTTGTCCTCACAACAGGTTGACTCCAACCAGCATCGTCAGTTTGACCAACACCACCTACGTTAACCAGATCGTTATTCCTCGAGTATAAAATAATTTATCGAAAAATAGAAATGCAAGCTTAAACATAAATACATCAGAATGTACTGCAATCACGATGCTTTCAGAAACTCTAGTCTGACAAAAATGTACAAGAATCATCATGAAAAATCCTATTTAAAACACAACATACAATGAAATGAACAAAGGTCGATGATACTCACAGACTTCGTTTTCTAAACGTACAATTAAATATAAAATGACGATGGTCGATAATACTCACGACTTCTTTTTCTATCACTAGTGCGTTCATCTTTCCGGGGTGTATTCAAAGGAGTATTGCTGAATTGGCTATCTAGTCTTTCATTCTCGGCTTCCTTTTGAATTTGATCTATCGTTTTAGGAGTGCTGTCGACTCTTCTTGGAACCCATTTGTTTGCTCTTAAATCTATGACATCTTGCAGCATAAAACGAATTCTAGAACTAATTTTCCCATTGCCTCGTCGTGAAACAATGTCTTGCATTCTACTGAAACAGTCATGCGTTTCCTAATAAAAAGAAAAGGGAAGATTATAAAGACTAATTTTCTTTGGAAATCATTAATAAATAATTCCTTCGATCAGATGCTGAATTAATGATTATTAGACACTGCGGATCTTTATGCATTTGTAGCAAAATTGAGTACATGAAAGTCAAAATTGTTGGAGAATTTTTAAAATCGTACATGTCAATATATAATTTCCCTAAAATTATTAAAGGCAGAAATAATATTGAAATTAGTTTCTATTTCTTGTAATCGAGACGCAGACAATTTTTAGTTTGCATAACAATGCGCAGTCTAATGATTATAGTAGAAAGTAGCGCATTATGAAAGGTAAGCTTACTTCTTGTGGTCCTTTTGATTCCAGATCCTTTCCGATTGTTGTTAACAATTTGCATAAACACTCGAGACTGTCTTCATCACCTTGATCAAGCAACTGCTGTACACAGGCGCGCATGATTTTAGTGGTTAGCATTGTTTGTTTGTACAATTCTCCAATAAACCTATAAATACCAGGACAAAACGTAGTAGTACATTGAATTACATTTTCGTATTTTCCAAAACAAGTGAATGCTTGTATAAAATATGAATTAATTACCGTATGTTCCCCACTGATTTTATACGTATCCGTCGTTCCTCTTCTTCGAAAGCTAACAGTAACTCTTTCTTTTTCTCCTATTATTCAATAAAAATAATTATTGAAATGTAAAAAGTGTGGCGATTGAATTTGTGGTAGCTTCAACTTATCATACAAAGAAAACTCACGGGGTCTGGACATTCTTCGATTTGCTTGAACTTCGCCTTCCTTGCCTCTTCATTACACGAATGCTTTTCGTATTCCTTTTGACAACGAGTGATAATGAGTTTCTTGAAACTCAACGAACATTCCTGATTCTCCACATTTTTGGTGGTAGGTCCAGAGACCTCCATCATACTAAGCTCTTTACACATCAATGCATATGCGACAGCGAAGTTTGGTTCATCGACAGCCTAGAAAACATATGTTTGTACACAAGATTAATTATACAAGAAAGAACTGAACAAACCACCCTTTAATACGCATCTTAAGTTTACTTCAGTTTACCTTTTCAAATACTAGATTGATAACACCTTGCAGCCGTTCCGGTGTATCGATATTCAATGCACGCACTTGATCGACTAAAGTATTGAATTTTTGTGGAGTAAGTTTATTTAATACACTCCTAACTCTCTTGTAAAGAGCTTCTGTTTTCGCTTCGTCTTCGGTGAACACAGCTGCCTTTAATCTTGTCGGTTTCCATGCATTTTCCGTTTCTCTTAATTTCACGTCCTCTTTCAAAGACAATGACATGTGAATAACATTTGTTTTTTGTGGCTTTGATGATTTTCCTGTTTGGCTCTTGCGACCCGCTGGTAACTAAATAAAGACATGCACATTTCATTAAGATGTAAACATTTACAACGACCTAGTACAAAGTAGAAAAGATATATCAGATGTGGGTAATAATTCTCTGTCAAAGTAATTCAGTCCACTACTTTCATTTATAATAAACATCATTTAGGAAAACTCGATGATAAGTTTAGCTTGCATTCCAGAACTTGAATAACTTACCATTCGTGCATTCATTGGCGGTTTTATGAATACAGGAAATAGAGTATCGTGTCTGGTAGGATTTGGGTTAAATGTTCGAATATCTCCAGCAGACCGCGACTATGGAAAACAAAATAATTATAAGTTAACATTATCGTAGAAATATAATACATACGTGCGTTTGATACAGGAATATGAATTGTTACCTTCGCCCCATCTTTCAGAACAACGTCTAGATCTGGCAAATTCGCAGGCTTGATCTTGCTGTTTGGATCATTTTGCAAAGTAATCAAGAACTCTCGATCGTAGACCTTCTTGCCACTTTTATTTAGGGGACTCCATTGGCCATCCTTGTATTTATATTTAAGGGTTACCTGACTCGGAACAGGTGTCGTCTTCGTTTGGGCGGGTGGCTCACTTTCAATTGGTTTCTCTATTACCGGTGGCCCTGCTAGTTTCTCTTCGCTGGGCGTCCGAATTGCCGAAACCTTTGAGTTCTCTTCATTCTTTTGTGCTACTATTGCTTCTACGTCAGACTCTTCTTTCATTTTAGCATGATCAACAACGTCGTTAGGAACTGGTTTTGCTTGCATATTACAGACACTCGATTCATTACTATCTTCGAGCTTCGGCGAGGGTTCCTTTATAGTTTCCTCGTTACTTGGCAGTTTTTCTATGACAGACGATTGCACGGGTACGCTGGTCTCTTTCAAAATTTCTGTTGCCAACGGTGTCACGTGTTTCTCTGTCTTCGCAGGAATGGAAGCAAGTTCCTTCTCCTTTTTTGATTCATAGTTGTCTTTCTCCTTGACATCTTTCGTTAATTCCCGGCTCACTTCCTTGTTACTGTCCTTCGCTGTTAAAGACTCTTTGCTCTCTGCTTGTTTCGTGTCGGTCTTTGTCGGCGGTACAGTGTTCACAAAAGCGTCCATATCTGTGCCTTCTTTCTCCGCTCCCTTACGGTTAAGTTCGCGAGGTTTGAGCTTCTTATTACTCTTTTGCTTCTGCATAGCTTTACCTGTAAAACAGAAAAAAAGTTAATACTTTAATTACACGCGACTCTCGAAATGTTCATATTTTCTCATGGCAATCGACCGACACACAGCACACGATTACGAATCGTGATCGTTTGTAGAAAATCATCATTGCGCTGATATCGGTACAGAGAGAGAGAGAGAGATGCAAGCTGTAAAGAAAAGTGAGTATTTCGGCTAGAAGCCAAAGATAATTATAGTTTCAGATCACAGCACACTTCGCTGCGACATTTCACTTTTTTTTATTGATGTGTACACGAATTTACAGACTGTAATGACACAGAAATCCAATTATTTCGCGATGAGCAAATATCATTGAAATTATTTTCTCAACAGGAGAAATACATTTACACTCGTGCCTGCCTGCGCTTTACTCGAACACGATAGATAGTTCAAATGATCGACGAAACGATCGATTCCAACGAGCAAAAGCAAAAGATCCATTATATAAGATATTTCTTAATTTTCTCGTGAACACTGGCTGACCAGATGTTCCAACGTGTTTCAACGAAGTCTGACATCGGATATCAAATCTACTCGCCGTCGTGAAACGCGTCGATTCGTAGTAAGAGATTGGTATCGTGTAACGAACGTTCTACACATCGATTATGATACTATTTTAATCCATCGTTGTCAAATTAAAATAGGGTACGCTACTGAAAAAAAAAATTGAAGAGACTCGTTGCTAGTCGATCTTTCAACATGTGTTCTGCCAATCAATGCGAGTCGTTTTTCGAAAACTACAAATCACTTGTGTGTACCATGATCTCTGGAACCTCGTCGATTACGACTCCTCGATCGAGAGCTACTGCTGACACGAGCGCTGCCATTAATTCTGCGGTCGCCCATTTTCACGGTGTTTCGAGGTTGGTGTGTTGCGCGCACTGTGCGTTATTTACACGTGTTCGAACAACGGTCTCGGGATTGTCTTTTCCATGTGAAAAGCATATCGGATATTAACGAGTCACATTCTCGCAGGCACAAAACTCTTTGTGCGGCTCGAATTTCAATGGGCCATGTGTGCGTGCGTGTGCGCGAGCGAACGCGCGCGTCTGTGTCTGTGAATGTGTACTGTTGCCGTTGCTGCCTACACTGCTGCTACTGCACTGAATCAGTATTTATTTATAAACCTGCCAAAAAGCTTGCCAAAGTCGGGCTAGATAGAATCATGCTCGCAGATGCAACATACAAAGATAAGGTTGGCATTTTGACGTTTTTTCTTTTTGATTTCTTTATCATCTAGCGCGAGGGGAGTCCGCGGTGAATAGAACAAAATCGGAAACGCGAAATCGTACAGAATTCTCGGCGAACAGTAATCCGGAAGTGAGAGTCTCGTATAGGCGATAGGATACTTTTATCGTAACTTCGTTTCAACGGTTTCGGACGTTCCCCGATCAAAAGTCGGCGAACACTTCGGGGGAAAAAGGCCTCCTTCGGAAGCTCCTCTTACGACTTTCGCGCAACTATTTTAACCTGTGAACTGGTGCAAACCAACAGGCACGACACAGGATTTCTTAAATTAGTTCTGTTCGCCGGTTGTGTTCGGACGCATGCGCAGTGGGGCCTTTCCTGACAACCCAACCCGATACGAGAGAGCTCCTAAACGAAATATATCGGACAGAAGAATCCGTGAGTTTTGGAATAATCGCGAACAACGTGTCGCAGCTAACCGAACGGGTAATTTCAGTCGACACGATCAAAATAAAAAGTTATACATTCGAAAAAAATCCGCCCTCGTTATGGTAAAACTTGCCGACAATAAAATGTCGATATTTTACATAATATGCAGTTAACCCTCGTGTGGTCGAACAAAATGTATACATTTTTTAATTCTCATTATAAGGCTGTAAATTAATATATTCGCGAGTAACGAACGGACAAAGAGCAAAATTTTTACAAGAAATTGTAGAAATAAATATAGCGAATGGGTACACCCGGATACCCAGTTGACTACATAAGCATTGAAAAATGTTCTACTGCAATTTTGCTCAACATTACGTCCTGTTTCGACAATTGAGGAAACGAAAATACATCGAGCAACTGTTTCTCTGTTTGAAACGCGCGTACATCTGAAATCAGAAGTGTACCAGCTTAATAATTCAATAAAGTACCACAACTATTTCTACGTACAGGAAAATTTTTATTCTTATCCTACGTATGTTTTAATAAGAATATCGAGATTTCAAATTTTTAATTACGTCTACCGTTAAGAAAATAATACTTTTTCAATGTTACTGTTCGGAAGGCATTCGCGATAATGTTCTCTCCGAGCAATTCCTAAAACAAAGTACGCTACACTATGAGACAGCAGTTAATTTGATGCATGAAAGTAGCTTGAGTAAGATTTTATAAAAGCAGGTCGAGGTAACAATCTGAAAAGTACATTGAATGATCGTTAAACTTGTACGCAATATTTTCTCTGCTTTACTGTCGTTACCAAAATTGGTAATGTACAATCAATTGGAACAATACTAGTCACGTGTTCTATATGTAAAAAAAAATACAACATTAATATAGCTTCAAATATAAAAGCAATATATGATTCGTTGATTGAATCATACGCGTGTACGATATTGAATAAAAATGTTACTGCAGACTTCGAATACTTTTCTAAATACAAAAAATCAGTCCAGTTTTAACTAGGAGTCACCTTTCTCTTTTCGCCAGCCCAAAAATAATGGACGATTCATTTTAACGTTAATGGACATTTTCGAAACCCGATTATCTGATAAAAGACAGTTATTATTTAGTAAATCTATGGAGTAGGTGAAACATTTTAATGATGTGGTACTTATAATACGTAGATTACATTCACGCACGAAAAATAACTGCAACCTAGAACGATCATTTTTCTAACCAATGAAAACCTTTCACTCGATTGGTGAATGCTCAAGGTTGCCACTGACGCCGAAAGTCTTGAGATATTTTTTGCACACGCACGACGCGTGCTCTTGTGAAATGACACTAAATCGACATCCTAACCATGCATGTAGTAGCCCACCGTACACGCGCGACCGTGACCCCACGTATTTTAATGACCAAAAGGTTTGCCGCCACCGATTTTTCACAATGGCGCCCATGATAATGGAAAATACTATTAGGCCTATTCAGATCTCCTATTCATTAAATATACGTAAACGTGCACGGAAGTTCCGACACGTAAAAATTCATTACGTTCTCCGTTAAATGTGTTGTCGATTCTTCTACCGTGTAAAATAAATTTCGTCACTAAATCGTAACGATTCGAAAGTTTTTTTCAACACGTGCTCATATCCAACGTTTCTTTTTAGATGTGAAAAATATTTATTAGCTCTCGAAACTTCCGGTGATTCGATTTATTCCTAATCGAATTCTAAATACGTTGTAATTCAAATTTGAACGCTCAAAAGTATATTTAGAAAAAAAAACAGAACTTTTACGAATTCCTGCCGTTTCCATATATATTGTTACTTTAATTTTTACTTTCCTGAAAATAATTTACATTTAATTTGCAATAACATGGAAATGACGCAAGTAAAGGAGGCACGAGTAAATGAAACAAGATAAAAATTCTTAGTTATCGCGCGTAGGCACCCATGATCAAATATGGAGTATTCCCTTTTCGTGGCTGTTCACAAAATGGCTAAATATATTTACGAGCATCGGAAATCCATAGGATTATCATCAATTAAAACGTAATAATTTGAATATAAAAATTAAGCACTGGCGTTTAATTAATAAACACATTCTTCGAAACATGAATTCCGTTCGTTTGATTCGAATAACTTTAAAAATGAATTATTCCGCGTACACGTGGTTAGAGCACGATGAGTAGCGTTGACCCTTATTCACAAGGTTACGATGATAATTTTGCGATAACTGAATTTTCCAATTTTAGTAGATCTCGAAAAAGTTCGGTTCGGTAAATATTACGAGTCCCTAGTAAGAAAATTCCGTCAAAACGAGGCATACACCCAGCCTCGTTCTTGGCAGCCATATTTGAACACACTCGTGTATCGACCTTCGAAATTCGTTCATTATGTACGGCCTCTCTTTATGGCGATAATTCGAAAACACTCGCGAAGAAAGATCTACGGAAGAACAATCCATAATAAATATTTGCTTCAATGTTAGAATATTAATAGTATATCGAACTGAACTTTGGATTCGTGAAACCTTATGAATACAAAATGTCGGAACCACGTTGCGAACGGTAGACATGCCTGAGTCGTACCCTGCTAGGAACGAGGCAGTTCGAAAAACTGAGCAAAAAATAATGTTATACATACATTTCGAATTAAGATCGTCCTTGGTCGTTGTCGTTGCATCCGCTTGATCACTTTTACGTCACAATAAAAATAATTTAAAAAAAAAAATACGTGGCGAAATAAAATCTTTTAACGTGAAGCTTTTTCTTCAAGCTTTGGAAGGTCAGCGTGGTAAAAGTTTAAAAAAAAATGAAAATATGTATATATGTATAAACAGAGAGAAAGAGAGAGAACCGATGCGTGTAAAGGGCGCTCGTTACAATTAAATAAGAAATACATATATGTACAATTCTTCGGAATATCGTAAGATATAAGTCTTATAGGAACGGACTGCAGTAAGACGCAATATAATAAGCGTATTCGTTACGTAGTAGTTTATACAAAATTTAAAAGCTAATAAGTATTTAGTAGTGAATTTAAATATGTACTTATGTATGGTTACGAATATACAGTTTCTTGATTTAAAAAAAAAAAAGTTATAAAAGGAAAAGGGAAATGGGCTAAACGGAGTAAAAATACGCCCGGCTAGCACAGCACGTGCTGGCTACTGGAGGAAATTCGTTGTTCGATGAGGAAAGGAACCGGGATCCTCCCTCCAGCTACACGATCGTCAATGCTCGTGTATCTTCGGTACGTTTCGCGCCTTTTCATGCGATGATGTCACCGTCTGGCACGAAGCTCCTTTCGGAGTTCCTGTGGCCAGCGTTTCAATCATTGCGGAAAGACCCGTTCACATTGAAACCGTGCATTCCAATAGACTACAAAATGTCTGTGTTCCGATATATTTTAAAAATCTTTATGAAACTACCGAGCCAACAACAACGACAATGACAAAAGAATGCCACTAACACTTTATCATGCTACTTTATCGAAGGACGAAACGTAGCCTACGTTACGAATCAAAATTCTAATCCAATGAATATTTATGTACACTGCCGTGATTAAAATTCCTAGACAAAGAAGATCATTTCTATGGAGCATAATTCGATATGTACATAATAGACAATGTGAACAGAACTCACGTCGTATCCGTATCGCATTTACGCAGCATCAACTTACCCTTCTTTCTGTTACCCATTTCGACGAGTATGCACGAGAAATTTGATTCGATACGTTAACACCGTGTTCTCTTATTTTTCCGATTAGATGTATAGCACTGTTCATAACTTTCTCTAAAGATATTTAAAAGTTAATTAGTCTTTCACACGTGTTAATATTCACAATACACTTTTGTCCCTGGTAGATGTTATAGTTCGATAAAATATAAAACGAAAGTCGATCATTTTCAATTAAATATCATCGTTACACATTCGAAACACTCTTTCGCCACTTTCTTGAACAGCTGCTCGCGTGTATCCATGCTAACAAACCAAGCAGGTAAGTGTAGCATGATGATCTTTGTTAAAAATCCATTACTTTGTACACTATTTTTAGAAATGTTGAACCGTCTTTTGGGAATTTCCGTATTTAACAGATAGATGTTCTCTGTTACGCACTTTTCGTTAATTAATGTCTTTCAAAACAGACAATCACGAACGAACTGTTCAATCGAAAAAGAATCCACGATGCGAGACCGACGATTTAAGACTTGTAACAGAAAGTATGAAACTGAGAGGTTAGAATGAAAGCAAATCGTGTTGCGATACCACAGAAATATCCGACGACCCCTGTCAGTAGTATTCGAACGATACAATTACCAACGACGTTATGTATATGAATACAAAACATTATATATAGAAAAAGGATATGTGTTCGAAATATTCTCGTCGTCAGTTCGCACGTGCGTAACTTATAGATATGTATCACCTCTGTGCGCCCGTACACACGTGTCTATATAAAGGCATTTTCGCGATTGTGTATAGTGTTCATACTATTGTACCTAACAATTTCAAAACTAGGCGAACTCTTCAGATACATACAGAAAAAGTGTACCGACTGAATTCGAAGCTCATGATTATTTACACGCTGAATTTTATGGAAAGCTATCGCGAAAGCAAAGTTCAAACTGCTTGGACACGGAGCAGGGGAAGAGAGAAACTATCTGATTCTCGACACTCAAATCCTAACCTATACCAAGCTGATCATTTTCGTAATATATACTCGAACGATTAAAGATTTCTCCAGAAGCAAAGTAATCAACGTAATAAGTAATAATAAACGTTTGCATAAGCATATAAAAAATTCAAGTCATTTTCAACCATTTGCGTGCTTGAATGAGCAATAGGTATATTCATACATTAGTTATGAAGATACGCATGTTCCCAGACAAGGTTACTTATAAATTCAAAATGAAGTATTACAAAACAAGTATTACGATAACAATAAAATATTTAATAGTTGATCATTAACGATACCCGAGTATTCTGCCTGTAATTTGTACATTGAACAACTGTGCAAAACGGATAGAAGTCTGGGTAATATATTTGAGATATCTAACTATCACTTAATTATAGAAAAGAGCATGTATACTCGCGTTACTATAAAATGTAAGCATATGTGCTAGAATTTGTAACATAAAAAAATTGGAAGTATTAAAAGCTTATAAAAAAAATTGATCTTTCATCTTGAGAATATTAAATTTACGAAAATACACCTTTCTGATTTATAATATGGGGAGAGCATTTTAGACAAAATTATGCAGCACAATACAAGACCTCATTAATAGTAATAGTTATATCGATAGTAGATGAAAAAGCAAAATGTGTGCGATTGTGTTCTCTTATATAACACAAGAATGTGATATAAGAAGTTGAAACTTTTGTTCATATTATTCATCATTTTAATAAAATTCAAAGAAGAAATCTTCCACGAGATAAATTGATAGACAATGTGTTGAAGCAATACAAGAATAATATGAGAATGATTATAAACATTTTGAAGGAACTCACCATCAGATGATTTTTGTTGTTGAACTTCACTTCGTGGAGGTTCAGGCTCCAGCTTATCACCAGTTGCATCTCCATTAGCTTTTGGATGATGGTCAGTTTGGTTATGAGCAGGTGTGGGAGTAGCGCCTCTGGAATTGACGCTCTTCTCCCTCGTTTTCTTTTCTTTTTGTTCTTTGGCACTCGAATGCAGCTCCGTCGCGACGGCGGGTTGATTATGACTGTGTTGTATCTGAGATTTCCTTCTAGGCGGTGAGCTCGACGAATTCTTAGTGGATAAATTAGGGAACGGCTCTCTGGCAGGAAGGGGGTTAGCACATGGGGCAGTGGCGGACGGTTTTGGGACCTCCGGAACGTTCGTACTTGGTGTGTTCGTTTGGGGAATCGACACCTGTGTGACGGTAGGTGAAGCACTCGTACTCTTCACCTCCTCTTCAGTAACAGTCATCGCGGTTAGCTGCGCAGAAACATCATCCTTGTTTAAATTACGAGGAACAGCCGGCGGTGGTGGTTCCTCGATCACCACACTTTTTATATCGCCACGAGGTTGAAATTCCTTGACAGGAATTTGGAGTGGTTTAGACTCTGTTTTCACCGCACTAGAGTCTACTTGAGCCACGTTACTAGTGGTACCTAACGACGAGTGACTACACAACGCGGTTACGGTAGGTATATTTTGCGTTGGCGAACTGGTACTACACTGACTGTTCGCATCGTTACTAGAACTCGTTTGAGAACTTGCTAAACTTTGCGCTATGTTCTGTGGCATGGTTGTGTTCGATACACTACTAGTCGGTACCGTCGAGTCGGAACTAGACTCATCGGTCGCGACTTTGTTCAGTGTTTTTGCAACCCGCGCCGCAAACTCGGCTTGCACCTCAGCGTCATTGTTCTGTAACAATCACCAATTCTGCGTGATAGACAATGATACAGAGCAATCGAATAAAGATTATGCTTGACAACTAAAAACTGGCTCCAAACTCAAATCATAGGACGAGAAATGAAACCAAATGTACTAGGAGAAATAAAAGAAACGTTGAATACATTATATGCGTCTGTTACCCTCCAGCCATAGTTTCGAAAATATTTATGAAAATACTTTCGCGATAATAGTATTACAATCAATCTTTTGCCATTATAAAATCAAGAAACATTAGCATGTAATCTGAACAATTTGTTTGAATGTAATTCACCTAGAAACAAATGTCGTCTGAAAATGTGTTCGAGTAAAATATCTACCTTCTTAGTTAGTCTATACACGTGAAAACAGAATACGAGAATGGCAATCAAAATTTATATTTTTGCCAATTACTTACTGGTAATATATCGAGTCTTGAGAAATCATAAAATAAAGAATTGAAAACAGCAATTAATTACAATAACTATGGCTGTTTGGCGCAGATACTAATAACATAAACAACTGACTAGAAGAGTACATTAATCGCACATTTCTCACCTTATTTATTTATCAAATTCAAAGTGAAATTTAAGGGGAGCTGTTTTATGAAACAAATTTAATATTATAAATATGAAACTCTTTTAGTCAATTGTTAGAGAATTAATATTGTAATACAACTCACCTGTGGCTGAGGAGTTTCACGATTGCTAGATTCACCGCTCGGAATAGTTTCATTATCTTTATAAATTTCGTGACTAATATTTTTACCGGTTGATGGATCTACTATATCGGTAATAGCATTTTGTCCTCTTGGTTTCCGAGATTTTATCGTACTGTTTGCCGTATTTGTTGCACCACCATTATGTCCCGAGTACACGTCTATAAAGTACGAACAATTATTCACATTTCACATAATATGCAATCACGTGATATGGAAATTGTTTATTCCAATAATAATGTAGTAAATATTCGATAAAATTACGGTTATTTAAAACGAACCACTCACCACCGTACATTCTATACTCATTACGCACGACGTACATTACTTTAAATGTTCAACTGAATAAATGACAACTATACGGATAGCTATGAAGCTACCTCTAGACCCTGTTACTCTGAGAGAACTGGACCCGGAGTACTAGGACTTCTAGTCTCTGTTGCTCAGAGAGAACTGAACTAAGGAGTAAGCAATAAAGCTAAGCAAAGATTTTAAGAAATATTTCTGTGGAGGGGAGAGTTTAGGGATTTACCTGAACCTTCATACCTGAGCATTGGGCACTATCATGAAAGAATTTAAATATTTGGTGTCCCCGGGACCTCCGGATCATAAATAATTCTTTACAACCTTTAAATTCTCGTGGAATTGCACTTTCGTGATTTACGTCTCCTCCCTTTCTTCACTTGGAACCAAGGATTCTAACCTAGCCTAGCTTAACCTAAGCATACACCGAAATCTTCCTTGGGCAACTTACAACCAATTAACCCAAGGAAGGCCAGTGCAACCCGAAGTAACAATGAGATAACGGTTCATAATATCTGCAAAGAGCGGGTTGATCCCGCTCGAAACAGTTACACAACTATTCTCTAGATAACAGATATATAAATCCGTACAGGATGTCGGAATTATATATTGCGACCACTATAAAATTTTACGACCAAAAGCCTATTCATCGCGAAGAACAGAAGTTTCCAAGGAATCTTGGGTCTCGGGTCGACTGTTTCCTTACAGCAGTTCCGCACTGTCGACCATTCGCCGACGACTTGATTTGGCCAATATTTCATGTTACATACAGCTATAATATTTTCTTCGTAATTGTCAAGAAGACCGTAACTGTAAAAATTTTAACTCCACCCCCGTAGAGGGATCTTTTTCGGAAGCAATCAAGTGCCTAAACACGCTCGACTATCGGCGAGACTAATGCAAGCGAAGCAAAAGATGCAACTTTTCTAATTTATTTTTTGGCAATTATTTACATTAAGGGCTTCCTCACCGTTTTTGATGACCTTGAAATATGTAGTCTTTCAAAATTGAAATCTCACCCTATGTATGTATGACCAGGGTGTGACCCTGTTATCTGTCATCTCCACAGCGTGTTTAGAAACAAAATGTAAAGAAACGCCGCGCCGGAAAGGGCTTACGTTGCTACAGACCGTGCAGGAATACGAAAAATTCAACACGGTATTAGCAATCGTTTCTTGCGAATATCTACAAAACTAAAACCGAGCGGCGGTAATGAATTATTACGAAGATCTTCCCGTGAAATTACTGCTTCGTTATTAATTGAGAAGTCGACTGTTAATGGTATAGAAGACAAACCGCATAGAAAGGCCAAGAAAATCAGCGGATTGACCGCGTTGTTAAACAAAAACCTGTAAGAGACGTAAAGGTATAATAATATAATAATAATTACCTCTTTATTTATTTGACTGCTTCTCGATTTTCTCATGAATTACGCGAAGAGAGAAAGTCGCTAATATTAATCGTTCAACTGTAACACTGAGGGTACACGAAGTTGGCCTTTTCGGACGAACAGGTGTAAAATATGAAGGCTGAAGATATGCAGTAAAGTATAAAATACCAACTGTAAAATACGGTGGAGGGAATTATAAAGGTCTTGGGCATCTTTTCCACCCAAGGGTTCAGTCCACTGATAGAAATTAAAGGAAAGATGGACGGTATAATTTGTCTAAGAATCTACTACATGGTGCGCAGAAAGAAAAATTACGGAAAATTGGGTCTTTCAACATAACGATTTAAAACACACATCACAGGTTAAACAGTGCTTCTCTTTCGAAAATATAATTCATTTGAGCATATATGAGGAGCTGAAACAACGCGTATAAATAGAAACGTACCATATAGATGTACAGGGTGGTGTTCGTAATGTGAAGACTTCATTAATAACTCGTAAACTATTTAAGGTAATAATAATGGTCTAAATAAAAATGATACCATTTTGAGGGGCACATACAGTGCTCTAAGTGTTTTATCGTTACTTTGCTTTTTTTATCGCAAATATTAAATTCCTTTTAAATTAAATACTTAACATTCCTTGTCGGATTTAAACAAAGCATGAACTTTTACGTCAAGAAGTATTAGAAAACAAAGAGTCTGAACTGAATACTTTATGCAATAAACTCCTTGTTATATGTACAATCACCTTGTGGCTAGTTATACCACGATTTACAAAACGCCCAGCACATACTTTTTATTTTTAAAATGCTTATAACTCACCAGTCTGAGAAAGAGATATACCCATTGCAGGCAAAGGCTGGGCCTGTTGGGTAGACTGCTGAAGCGTACCTTGTGGTACAACTGGGGCTCCTTGGGCACCGACCAGCGGGCCTGTAACATGTTGTGCCCCTCCGGTAACAGCACTTGCACCTGCTCTACTTAAACTTAATTGTGGATTTCCAGGTTGACCAGGCCAGAAATCTATAAAAATAATGAACAGTAGTTAATATCATTTCTTGTTATTGTATATACAACCATGCTACGATGCTACGATAACACTTACAGGGTTGAGGAACTGGAGTTGCTGCGGATGTGCTATATCCAAACATATGTGGTGTCGTAAGAATGGCTGAATTTTGAAATGGTGCAAAATATGATTGATTTTGATGCGTTTGATGCCTCTGCGGTGGACCACCAAACTAAAAGTAGAATAAAACTTGTTACACTTATGATTACTGATGATATTGACAATATCAATGTGATAATTGTTTACAAACTAATCCTAGGTTAATCATAAAAGAGCCATTAAAAGATCTCTTCGATACCAAGGCTAGTTTGCTCTTTCCTTATATTCACAGTATGATATAAATGGTACGCAGCAAGAAATATATATTGTCAATACTCAACTATTCCTTGAAGGGGTATTTGACTGTTCATGGGGTATACAGATTGCTGATGTGGACCAGGATGAAGATTTGGGGGGACTTGAAACATTGCCCCAGTTTGAACTGGCAAACCACCCGGATGATATAGCGTTGTTGGTTGCCCTCCACCTCCGCCGACACCCGACATCCCTACTACCTGTGCACCAGAACCTCCTTGGCCACCCCTGTGGCTAATACCTCTTGGTTGTTGTGGTCTCGCACCTTGTTGGTAATAACCCTGAAATTGATAAACAACATATTAATAAGCATGGCTCCAACTATGGATTGGATTTTATATTTTGTGAATTGAACATGGCTGTAAGAGTCAATTTTCTATTCAAATTCCCAACCATTGTGTTAACAGAATTTTTGGCGAACAGAATTTTTATTCAGATAAAATTATATGAGATATAAGTTTATTTACATCCGTAAGCCTCGACAAAAATTGTAAAATTCTATGAATAATATAGCGTCATTTCGGGCCCCGTTTTGCACAGTTGTGCCGTGGTGGGCAACGTGTTAAATAGTCTATACTTACTTGCGAGGCCGGCCTCGTTTGTGTCTGCCCATATACTTGTGATAGAGGTTGCGACTGAGGTTGTAGGTGGGCCTGCTTTCCCATTTCCTGCGGCGATGGGGTATGCACGGGGGGTGTGGTAGTCGGTGCCGGACCTTGCGGCTGTTGTGACTGTACCCCGGGTGCCGGGGTTTGAGATGGTACTTGCCCTCCAGCAGGACCTCCTGGCGGTATACCTGCCGCCGATTGTCCTATGGACTGTAAACCGCCGAGTGGTGGAGGTCCTCTACCCCCAGGTACTCCTACACTACCCCCTCCCCCGCCCACCTGGCCCCCTGGTTGGGTGCCGTAATTTTGTCCAGACACATGAAAGTCCGATCCTAAAAACATAAGCGATGCCAATATGTTAACATTTTGAAAGCTGCTGAAACACATACATATATAATTTCATTGCAGCGCTGAGTATCGGCCAGAGTCGCGTATACGTGAGTTCACAGACTCTTCGGTTAACGGCCAATGTCGCGTACAGTTGACTGCGTGCGGGTGTGTGTATATTTGCTAGTTCCTATACTATACTCGGTATAATTTGACCGCATAAATTTATGGATCTTAAATAATTATAGAAACCGACTAATGGACAGTGTAGCACGATAGAATAAAATATATCGATTAATTGTTTTACCTGTTTTGTACTATGCTATTTACATAATTAGCACCATTAAATATTTACACGGATATACTAATTGTTTTAGTAACCGTGTACAGAGTTAATTTTTCCGTGTGTATGAGGTAATATATGTCTGACATTAAGTACATAGAAAAAGCTTTTCTGCATTCTCAAGGTCGCTTTGAAGTTATCACGAGCTGATTGTTCAACAAGTACTTACGCTAACGAGAGACTCACACGCGCGCACATTGCATACGTGACGGTATTGGAATAATAAAATGCGAATGTTGCACGATTATTTCGTACAGATAAATAAATACAGTATCAGCGATTTTCGCTAACGAAACAAGAATATTAACTACTCCTGTATAAATCCACCCGTATTAATTATACTTGTCACGAACAACTGTGCAGTTTTGCTCGATTATTCGAGCAAGTTTTGTACTCGGCATGAAACGAAAACTCTGCTAATATAAAAGGAACATCACCATCTTATGTTTCACCATGCTTGAAATATAAACACACGGTTCGTATCTCGTATGCGTTTTATCCGCGACCGAAGGAATCATTCATTGGAATAGCATCAACGATTGTTACGCAGTAAATAATGACAACGAAGCATCCTATCATTCATTAGCATAGTGTATCTTACATCCATCAGAGCCTATCCGTTCCACGAAGCCGAAAAATAATGAAAATAAAGCCGATCACTATTGCGCCCGTCAGATTCGCATATGCGTGATACTTTGTTGGCGTGCTGCGCTTGCCGTTCGGCCGTTAAACGAATTTACTCGTGAAAGCGATTATGCGTGGAATTGCACGACATCATTTGACACGTCGTCGCCATCCGAGAGATGCAGAGAGCGCAATCAGTTCGAAAATACCTTGTCGTCGTTATTATAACCATTTACCACGAGAAATCGCGAGATTCGAACGGTTAGGTGCGTCAACAGCGAGATATTCACGCGGAACGCGAATACTGATTTTTACCACATGCTAGAAACTTATCAAAAATACGCTAAGAGAGCACAGCGAGACAGAGGAATAAAAAAATATGGATAATTCGTCGCTCACCGTTGAAAATCGTCACGGAGCTGGCTATCGTTTTTCGTCACGCAAACCTTTTAACTATTCGAACGAATAGATCTTTACAACGAAGTAACTATGAGATGACAGCAAGGCTCGAACGTGAGCAAAGAAACCGAGAAGACGGCCTCGTGAACGGCCATCTTTGCACATGTGGGCAGGGACCGGAGCAGTGCTGCTATCTGTAGTCCCGTAAGTGCATTGATTGCCACGAAAGGGGGGCGAGGCCGAACTCCATCGCCAGGATCGTATTAAGTACCACGAAAGCATGGAAATTGTAGGTTACACTTGCAGAATAACTTTCGGAAATCGGAACATTCGTTTACGTCGGTGATGAATTAATACGCATCGTCAAGTTATTTATAACGGCTAGCTGCGGATATAACGGAAACATGTACTCGACAAAATTTCGCATAGATATTTACTCGAGAAACGTTCAATTACTATCACAGGACCCCGTAACCTGCGTCTTCAGTGATTATTAAATGTAATTATCTTCTGCATTATTCAGTTAATAGTCGTTTCTGTTTCTGATGTATTCTGTATAATGCCTGTATATTAGGTGATCATTAATGGAGAATTATACTCCGATTTCAATGACCGACAGAGTGGAATATTGTCATTCCGTGCACTATCACGTACTTACGAAGTGTATATTACTAGGCAAATGTATATATTTATAATGACTGATGTAAGACGTGTGTGTATCAACACAGCGAAGAAACGTGGCCTGGAAAATTCAATCCAGAATGCAATACGTCATTTCCGGTGCCAATTCCCTTCCCTCTTTGATTCTGTCTTTTCCACTCCCCTACTTCCACCAATAAATCTCGACATAATGTGCGGATACGATGAGAAGTATATTCTCGTAGTTTGATTTAAATCGTACACGATCAATAGAACTGTACGATTTTCAAATAATACTACAAATTTTCTGGTTTCGAAGGGAACAGTCGTGCTCACAGATAATACACGTGAAAGTCGAAGTGAGGTTAGAACGAATCATACATTGGCCACGTGGCGAGCAGTACATGCCAACGCTAACGTGTGAAAGTGATAAACCTAGAAAAATACATTCTGTTCCACACACGATGCTGTGGTTATTATTACGGTGACGTATAATAAGATAACATAGTACCGCGAAATGAATTTTTATAGATAAATTTTTCTACAATCACACGAGAAAATAGAAAAGTCTGCAACAATGTATAAGCCTAGAATTCTACGAAACATATATCGATAGAAGCAAAGCGATATATTTCCGAGTCGTGCACATAATTTTAAAACAACAATGATAAGATTTTCAATAAATTGTTAAAATTCATCGTCTCTTTATTGAAAGGTAGATAAAGCAGATTGCTTTTAACATACATTTTTTACTGCTGCCACATACTTATCGCGTACTCCGGTATTTATGAGCAGTTACTAGTCTTTGTGCAAAATAACTCCGTCAGCGAATAGATTACGGATAATAAGTCGAAGTAATATAACTGAAGTTAAACGTTTGAAAGAAATGCGAGGTGTTGTATCTTTGAATGCGGTATTCCAATGTTATCTACGTAAGCTGTTTATTGAAATAGTATCGTGTTGTCGCGATAGACAATATTATTTCATTACCGAAAAATAACCATTTTATCAGAATTGTCACTATCAGAATAATTAGTAAACTAATTTATGAAATGAACCGAGAGCATTAATCGACAATGGATAACGCGAAAATTGCCATGGCAGACGAGAAATACAAATGAGTTATATGAAATATAAATTAACTTAAATTATAGGTGTATAGGCATGAATATACAGATACATCATTTTTTATACGTGTCGAAATGGAAAAATTAACAGGAATATATACACTCCATCGTGTATGAAAAGTATACTATAGCCGATTAAGTTGTTGACCGATTTTTTGTATATTTAAGAACATCACGATGTTGTAATGTGGAATGGGAAAGAAGAGATAAAAAATTGTGCGTTCGACATATGAGCAATTACGAAAATGACGCGTCCACAGTTGTACGAGAACCAACTGCACTTCGCGAGGAGTGAGACGGGGAACGATCATTAAAACGACGATAAATATTTTATATAACTGTTATCGTTAGAATTTCTTAAAACGTTTTGTCAAAGCAGAAGGTTAACGTTGACGAAACGTGTCAAGCAAGAGGAAAGAATCGAACGTACCTTCGCAACTGTACAAGGTAGAAAGCATTTTATCGATTGACCTATTTCGTGAATTGTCTACAATGCCGCTCAGGGGCGCTAAGGACTAACCTAAATACTAAGCTGTCCGATATATCGATACGGTAATCGTTCGTAGATCACGAGAGAGTATTTTAACACCAGAGACTTCTAGCAATACTGATTACCCTGGTACAAAAATACATAGAGTACACTGAAATCTAAAGTAACTGCGAAGCTATATTAACAGAAGTTAGAAATGTTTTTAAAGGGAAAAAGAAGTATCGAATCGATTAATGACTACACTACAGTTCTAACAACTGATCGTAATCGATTGAGCCCTTTGAAGAACACAATTTCAGAGATATGTATAAAAAATATTGAAGGTAAGAAAGTAAGAGACAATGGCCTGTTATTCAATTGTTGCCAGCGCCCTTCCATGATTGCATTCGATAATACTAGGACATAAGGGATTGAGATGAACAAAATACGCGATTAAACTTTTGTTGGAGAATAGTACACTTGACATTCCCACCAGGGGGATATTGTAAACTTATTTTCGCGGAGATTATTTAGTACAACTCGAGCTTGGCCGTGTGTCTGCAAATAGACTCAAATGGTTCGACTCCTGACAGAGATAGGGCACCAGGTCAAATTAACTACCTCCAGTGTGCTCGAAAATAACGTGCTGCGTGTATGCACATTTCTTTTATTCGCACAGATGTACAACACTTAAATACGTATGCTGTTACGTATGCATAGGTAAGCAATGAATGATTTATCGATCGAGATAAAAGCTTAACCTCGAGTAGTTACCAATCAATTTTATCCAACTGCGATACAGTTTGGGACGAATTACGAAATTTCGATTCGAATGCACTATCCACAAGGTGGGCATTGATACAAATATTCAGGATAAATGAAAATGAAGCAGACTGAAACATAAAGTTGAGACAGTGCTTCCATTGGTCACGAAAATGTATATCCATGATGGAGCAAATAAAAATTTAGCTCTCATGTAAATTAAAGTTCATGCAACTATTTGTTTAAGGCAATTGTAGCGTCAGAGATTCTCAATTTCTGATAGTTTTAATATAACGTTTTAATATAAAACTATAAAAGTTCAAAATACCAAATTATACTGTAAAGAAGAACCAGCGAAAAGATCAAACGAAAGAGTTTTAATGAAAAATGATTGAAAGGATTTTTATCGAATTATCGGACAATGCCAGTTTCAACCAATAGTGTACAACCATTAGATGTAAAATCGAACCACCAGAAAACTACAATATTCAATCAAGTGCTGCGATAAACGCACGGATATATCGAAACACGTGCACCCGTTCTGAGAATGTAACTAGCCATCTTCACACTAGAAGCAATCGAAAAGTAGAATATATGCGTCAAGGTCAATGTTCAATTTGGCTACAGACGTTTAGTAATGTGAATTTAGGATTCAACATTGTCGGTCAGCGGTGACCACCGCTAAACCGAACCAAAAGTTTATTATCAGAAACGTCTGGGCCGATTAACAAATATAACTCAAGATTCTAGAATTCCAAGATCGTATAATAAATCAGGACGATGAATGAAAATCCATTGTTTTTGGAAAATCTTTTCATCGAAACCGAAACCAAATCCTGATCCGTTGCTCGTCGATATTCGTACTTACTAGCATTCGCGGTGACCACGCGATACTGAGGTGGTGCTTGTTGATGTTGGGTCTGTTGCTGTTGTTGTTGCTGATGACTCAGATGGTTAATGTTGACGGTCAGTTGATGGTGGCTCAGCTGATGATTCAAATGGGGACTCGGCGAGGGTGGTGGCTGATGGGCCGGATGCACGTGGTGATTGTGACCTGGCTGCGGATTTTGTGGATGGGGGGCCGAAAGGTGATGATGATGATGGGGTCCCCCACAATGTGGCAGGAGACAGTGCATAGGTCCTACGCCAACGGCAACACCCACTGCGCCCTCCTTCGAGACGCCATATCTCGAAACCATTCTTCTCGATGTAGATTTTCCTTTTTATCCAGTGTTAGCGGCGCGTCTTGGCCGAAACAGTTGACCGAATACCGAATGAAATGACGCGTGGATAGCTTTTTCTTTTTCAAATAATGATCATGTCAAGGTCTAAAGAACAATTACCTGCGAAGGCGCTCACTGGAAACGAGAGTGCACAAAGAAGACTAATATCGATGAGCGTTTTTTCCGAATTTTTTCTTTCACTTGTTTTTTCTTTTCCGTTTATTTCATTTCGAGTATTATTCGTTCGATCATGTTACTATGTTGCCGCGCGACTGCAAAAGCACGCTGCCGTTCAGTTTAGTGATAATTAATCGTTTGACAATCTCGAACAGGTATTGCCAGTTTCGACGTATCGAAAAACCAGACAACAGTGCCGAAGGGTTTATCGGTATGTTACCAACACTGTCTCCGTTGTCCATGGAGTCCTCAATCGGCAATGCTGCACCATGATGTCATCATCCACTTGATCAGCGAACGCAACAAAGACCCTTACAAATGGAGCTTGTGTATCGTAATAGTTGAATATGCCATATAGTTAACAAGGGTCGTTAAATCTATGAAGACACTGGCAGTTTCGTTGATTCCTTTTTCTTTTCTTGAAATATATTTTTAAATCTCGTTCTGCTCAACGTGTACGTATCGTGTTCTTCTTGAATTTCGCTCGTCTAAGTTGAATTTTCTTGTTCGAGAGAAATCACTGTAGTATTTCGAACTTCACTTGTTACCGTAGAGAACACATATTCATTTGTTTCCTTTTGTTTGATTTGTTTTTCCTTTTCGCAAACGAATAATCTCGATGATCAGAGAGAAGAACGTGGATCGAATCGTTGATGGGTGAGAATTCGTTTGGATCCGTGCAAAAATTCGAAAATCGACGAAAATTTCCGTGCAACGAACGAAAGAAATAGTGTCTTGGCCAGCATTAATGAGACGATCGATCGATAGTCACCGAATTTTCCTGCCTCAAACGTGTTTTATAGACGAAGTGTCTGTACACACGATGATCCGAGAACAACATTTTCAACAAACACTTTTATGTTTTAAAAAATCGATACTACAACTTCACACACCGCATACCTATCATTGGAAAAAAATAACACCGTTTAAACTCTGTAGTTAATTTTCGGCACGAATATGCCGCGCCACCATATTGTTTTTGTATCGTGTCGATACACGCGATATTCCTCTTGACGCACTAACTCTCGCACTCAACTGTCAAAACTCGTCAGCATGGAGATGCACAAAGGTAGGAGGACACGTTGGAAACGGACGGACTATCGTACCTCTTGCATGCCAAAATCGATATTTAAGGCTCGACCGGCGTCTCCCTCTTCGCACCGCCCACTCCTACCACGAGAAACTTCCTGTTCATGGAGCGCATACAGGTTATGTCTGACGAGGATGCATCCGTGAACGAAATCAACGGCGGCACATGAGCCCCATCGTTTCGCTAGCCTGGTGTCTCCTCCGAATTTTCTTCTTTGCGCGTCCCTTCTTCCCTATTGGATCGCTAGGGGGAAGTCTCGCGAGACCGATGATCGGAGGTATTCGGCCGCGTGCCGAAAAGTACCGAGTCCCGCGTTCTATGTAGTTCTCCTCGCAGCGAGATTTACGCGAACGATAAAAAGTTGTGTAGGGTGGCCGAGCGAAAACCGCTCGCGAGACGATAATCACACGCACACCGGGCCCGCAACACTACAAAAATTCGACGACACGCGCGTCGTACATTCAAAAAAAAAGCCTATGCAGTTATGTAGAGCGTGTACGCAGACTATTGAAACGGCGTCAAGTCGTTCTCCTAGATTGCGTGAGATTCTTTCACAGATACACCATGAGGTTTTCCACGATGTTGCCCTTCCGTTTCAAGAATCTTTATTTCGCGGTAATACACAGAAACGTTAGTGTGCGGTCAAAGTATGTCCTCGTAGGTAACGTGTTATGTTAACTCGGGTAAGGAAGAAGTAAATCAACGATCGACGTGAAGACGAGCGTACCCTTTTGCAAGGGACGCGGCGTAGACTGATGCAGGCTAGTCCTTCTCGCACGACCTACGAATCGCGACCCGTGGCCCCCTACCCGTTTCGCTCTGCAACTAAGGAGTGACAGGATCGTCTGTTTGCCTCGAATGTACCCTTTGCTATTTTCGAACTTGAAACTCTAACTATCCTAAAGTTAGAGCTCCACACTTTAGAAGGGCATCGTTAAACTAACTTTCACCACTAGAAAACGAGAATATATACATTTTCTTTTTTCAACGGAAACTAGTTGGTAGGAACATTTCAAATATTATAGCAAAAGAGAATTTTGTTACGAGTTTTATGTACTACATCGTTCAAAGGGAACTCTTGTTGTAACAGAAAATATTCTTATAACGGTTAAATCATTTGAATGTTTTTCATTGGTATTGTTGCTTAAGTCATTTTTTGGTGAAATTATTGTATCTTCATTTTATTTATATATATACATAAATATGTATATGTATGTATATATAGTATATGAATCACGATATGTAGCGAAACCTGATATGTTTTTGAGAATTGAGAAATATTTTGAAAATGAAACATTACATATGTTAAGTATACACGTATTGCGGTACGGTCCTGGAAAGTAGTCAAACGCCAAACCCACACCGAGTCGAAGGTACAGCCGCGTGCGCAGACTAGTGGACAGAGTGCAAAGCCCTGCGCATGCGTAATGGACGTCGACATGGCAGACCCTTCAACTCGCATGAATGCAGTAGGCGCAGCCCCACGACACTCGAGGGTAAGGTGACGTGCAGCCTTGTGCATGCGCGCATATAGTCTATTCGCCTTAACGTCGTCACGAGATGTCACACCCGTTTGTTTGTACTTCGTAGTACAGTACAGATCAAATAAGCTCTTAAAATAAAATAACCGCCCATATATTTACTTTTAAATCTCCCTAAAAATTCGTAGATTCACTTTCCAAATTACCTTCAAGCAATTACGAGTACACTTCTGTCCTCGTCGAATTAATATTGCTGTTTTTTGTACATGAGAAATCCGATGAATAATTTACAGCATATCTGCAGGAACAATTTCGATTGCAATATTTTCCATTGAGTAATCTGTTTCTTTAATTGTACGAACTGCTGAGAAATTTTATAAATTATGTTTGAGGGTCAAGTAGAACCTGGTACACCCCAATTTGACGCCAGTGTAATTCACGTGAATGAAAACGCAATGGCGTAGGCATCTGCGTGGTACGGTGAAAAATTTATACGAAAATGTAATAAAAGAACGAATTTCCAGGAAATTTTTGTGTAAAGTACAGTTAGATCTATATTGAACATCTTTATATATTCTTCTGTTTCATAAACTCTGTGCGAGGGCACAGTGTGTCAATATTTCAATCTTATTGACGTCATCAGAGAGTAGAAAAATAATGCGACTCCATTTTAAGATTTTCACAATGTTGCAAACACGAACTAATTATGGGGAAAATCGCCAGTTGCATTTCTATTTATTCAGTAATTCAAAATAATCTCGTAAATAATCTGTCTAATTTTAAATTGAATATTCGATCAAACGTATGACTACCTCTACCGTAAATTGAAAAAATATGTTCAACGTAGAAAATGAAAATATTTCATTTCATGATTCAGATTTGTTGAAATTTCATTTTATATTGAGAATATTGCACAGCAGCCAAAATCTCAAAAACAGTAATTTTAATCATTAGATATAGATGTTGCTGCGACTAATGGCGAGTATTTTTCCGTTATCATCCGAAGAGAATATAAGAAAGGGAGAGGGTGCATGCGTTTCTTAACGACAATCAAGAAGACGACGGTCAACAACTGAAGAAGCAAGAAAAGAACGAGTAGTCACGAAGATGCACGAGCGTGTGCCATGTGTGGGCGAAAATGCACGAGGCGCGTGGGTTACAGAAACACGGGAGGCGTGCTTGGCTTCGTCGAGACGAGGAACAAGATCCGCGGAATTGTGTGTATAGGTTAGGTGGGTAACCCAGTTTTGCCGGTGCACCAGGCCAGACTGCAGCAACGCCGTTCAACGATCGATACCTATATGCACCGGCACTGCCCACAGCCTAGATTCGCTTGTCTAGGATAGGTGCAAGAAGGGGTATGCATGACCTACATCTCAGCAGGAGGAAGTGCAACAAAATTATAATTCGGATATATATATATATATATATATATATATAATCAAAAGTCGAAGCTCATTCTCCTCTGCGCTCGGGACATGCGCTAATGATTGCTGTGACACTAGCACGGTGTTACAGTGATCTCCTCTCGGTATTAAGTCGGCACAGCCGCCATTAATAAAATTCAATTCCAATAGAAACTTTAGCGCGTTCACAGTGTCACGCGAAGTTTAAGGTTCTCGATAGGCCGATAGAAATATAAAAAAAGGTTCTGATTGCGTTGCTTCCCAAGCAGAATTTTCCTGGAACTGTACATAGTAAACTCTCTATTTGAAATAAAATAATCTTTACACGAAATCTTTATTGGGCAAAACCCCCAGTGGTAATACAAGCGAAATTCAAGGGAAACAATCAACGCGTACCAAGTTTCAATTGTGTCTTACTTCGAGCACGATTCCTTCAGACGTAGTTCGGGGAAGGTTCAGCATTGAACAAAGGAGGAACCGTTTGCCAAAACAATGGGTCTCCCGAACCAACCGCGTGAGGAGTCATTTTAAGGGTAGGCAAAGGTTCAAGGGAAAGAAAGGAAAGTGACTGGCCGCACGGACAACAATGAGACGCGAATGACGTCACTGTTTTATTAGTACCCGGCCATAGTACTGTTTTCCTGAGTTTGTAGCTACGAAAACAGAAAAATCCATTTCGTTGCTCTTTACAAGGGTAAATCGTTCAGCTACGCGTTGACTTCGGCGCTATTAATTTTTCGAGATAAGGGAAACACCCTGTATATAAGCAACGTGCCCGACACATATTTTCTAACAAGGGGGTGAAGTGTGGGAAGGGTGGAGTCGAAGCTGCAGAAGACAGGAGGAGGCGGTTAGGGGAGAATGTGTGTGGGGGACGTCTGGCTGGTTAAGCAGAAGAAAAACCGAAGATTTCGGACTCGAGGGGTGAGCCGTGTGTTGAATACGCACCGAACGTCTGTAGACGGATGGGGAAGGGGAGAAGTGAGCAGTTAGACTTGTAACCTCGGGCAACCTTCGGTTGTCTGGGGTTTAAACGTTTCTGTCCAGACAAGACGCAGTAGTTCAAAGTCCTCTGGTGAAAACATAGTCGCTGATTCATACTCGCCAAAAGGCTTCAAGGAAACAAAGCACGGTCGTAAACTTTTCCAAAGCACACAATGATTCATTAATGATTACAACCTTGAAAACTATCCTGACTCACTCAAATCTATCCACGATAACAGCAACAACTCTCGTGATGTTTCACCGTAAAAGTATTCCACTAGAAACTCGACTGCTACAAATTTCACCTTTGTACCGCTTCATTAGTTGTTGTAATCATATCTACAAAGTAAACTGTCCCCGGCGATTATTGATGTTCTTATTCCAACTTGCGCGCTGCAGAATGCGACGTGTTGTGGATATAAATTGTATTTATTGTTGCAAAACTATATAAATGTGACAAAAATTGATAGAGGGGATTAGTAAAAATTACTTTGTTTTTGTAGAAACCGATTTAAAAGAGAACGGTTTAACATGTCCTGCAATTTTGATGGTGTTACGTTATATTGCCATATAAATGGCACTTCTTGGTCATGCTGTTGGGCAAACAATGTGTCTCGCAGAGTATCGACATCCTACATTTCTCAGAAGCGTGTGGGGCAGAATGGTCACTAGGAGAATGTCGCAAATATGTAAATATCGAAAAGAAAGTAGACAGAAGATGGCACGCACGCATCGCGGACCATAGAAGTTGGTTTCCAGGGGTCTTTGAGCCATCAAGCCGTTGACCTTGGAAAGGTAGCACGGAGATCTCGTGGTGTAAGAGCAGTAGTACTCTCCTCTCTACGTGGGCGTTCGGTAGGAGGTTACAAGCCTGCGAGAGGAAAAAGGCCGGTTGCGATGCAAGGGGAAAGGAGCAGCGTGGGGTAACGAATGTCTGGACGGAGACAGAGAGTCTCCATGAAGGGAGGGTCGATATTTACCGGCCTTCCCCCTTCTCCTAGTCGGGCAACGACCTACCACCCCTACCTACCCTTCGAACTCGCTTTCCTTCCCTCACTGTTGCTGTCTTCCTTAGATACAATTCCACTCCTACTACTACCTTTCTCTTACACTACCCTTAACGTCGCTGCGTTATACGTTATTGCATCCTAACCCTGAAACGGCCCCAACTTGCGTCCCTCGAGACCGTCCAACTACCGAGAAAGACACCGTGGTCAAGAGCGGGTGCCTGTTCATAGAATACCACTGAACACGATTCAAGGAATTTACTTACTTTTAAATTACACACTACCATGTGTTATCACTTTCAGATGCCACTCCAGGGTAGTTGAATCTATCTTAATGTAGGATACAGTTTTTGTTACACTTTTCCTACCATATTTGACGTATCAAAGTAATGCTTTAATGAAGTAGACTTGCTACGACACCTATAATTATACTATTGTGTTTCGCATGTTTTCAAAAACAATCTGTATTCGACACATATCTGTGTTTAATATTTCATGTCTTCTCAAAATAGAAAATGATTTATTTGTATTTTAAAAGTTATTGCGTGCTTTAGGTGAAATTATTGCGGAACATGTCGCGAAACAGTACACTGCCATCTACGCGCAGAAGATTGCATAGGATTGTCAACCCTGTCGGTAACACGAATGTCCGGCAATTACCGTTGTTCGCAATTTCAAATCATACATTTTAAATGAAATAACGATAAATACAATGCGAAAAAAATTAACAATAATGTGTCCACGAAATGGTTTCGATAAATTAATGAATAACACTCGGTCAATAAACTTGATCGAAAAGCAGGGTTATTTATAATAAACGCAAAGCAAGCATCTCATCGATACAAATAAAAATGTTTATAGTAAAATATTGCGCAATAGTGGTATGCTTTACGATTTATTGTTTACTGCCGCAATCAAATGAATCTATCTCATGATGCTTTCGTCTCGGGGATTTCCGCGGAGAATATAATATTCATGATACTTCATCGTGAGAAAAACATCTTCGAACGTTTATAATTCCTTCAGAAAAACATGGTTAACCGCAAGTCTCACGTTGAAACATACGAAACGTATACTTATTAATGTATCTGTATCTCGGATTGAAGAATATGCCGCGTAATGTTAATATCGAAGAGTCTGTTCATGCCTTGTTGATGTGATAAAACTGTATTGACACTCTCTTTCGCGGCCGTAGCAACCTAGCTTATGAATAAAGAACGAGCACGTTTCCAGGTGACGATAAACCCGAGTTCTTCAAGTAATTGGACAGTTGAAATCCGTGCTTCGTTTATGTATCTCTTTCATTTCTCATTCTGATTTGAGAGTATACTTCACTAATTTTTACTAAAAGTTCGCCACAAATTGGTCATTATTGACAATCTTTAAAATAGTTTAAAGATACCTCTGTGTCAACAATTACACACACACATATTTTCTGGTTCTTTTAATGCTTTCTTAATAAATCAAACGATGCCAAAGTAAACGTTCTTGAGAAGTGTAAATGATCTGCGACGGAGAATGACGAATTTATTATTGCTACGAATAAACCAATGCTTAATGAAGTAAGCCGTTTACAAGATTAGAAACGTTTCGAACCGGTTGAATGCGAAAGTTGTGCCGCAGTGGATCTCTTCTAACCAGATAACTGCCCTTTTTTTTGGTTCTCGCCACGCGTCTACCGTTTGATAACGATAGAAAACGAGATAACTCGCGAAGGAGAGTGAGATAGACCACTGGCTGTTGAGCCCGTCCGAAGAATTTCGAGAATTTCAGTACGGTGCCGTACAACGGCACACAGATCGTCGACATTAAGGCGATCCAAACACATTCCTTAATGTTTGCAAACTGTACTTCCGAGGAAATGTTGTTGAAAAGTGAAAACAGCAAAAGAATATCAAAATACAGTAGGACCTCGATTAACCGGCTTGATCGGGAGACAAACAGCTCGGATAAATTACGGCCCGAGGAGATAATTGAAATGTATATTATATTCCAAAATAAATTTGATATTTTTGAAGATTTATCTCCCTTCATAATGTAATCATATTTGTTGATAATCGGTATCCGATTAATCGGATGAATTAAAAATAATCTCCGTTTTCTATTTTCATATTTATATCACAATGTAAGCGTCATTTAAAACATGAAGAAAAACAACGATGATAGTAGCAAACATTTTCTTTGAAGTGCATTTTAAAAAGTTATTGAACCACTCGATGTATTATAGCGTTATCGCGTCACGATAAAATTAATTAAACAGTGACAGGATTATAAAATCGGCGTCTCCTGGTCATTAATATATAACGTACCCCGGCGAGGGAAAAATTCTTCAACCATGCGTAAAAGTACACTTTCTACCAGGAACTGTCCAAGGAGCTGGTTTGCCGGCCAATGCGATACGCGCGTGTTAAATGTCAAAATGTTAATGCACCGTAAATTTGTTATTACGCAATTGTACTGCGAAATATGATTTCGATCATATTATACGTTATATTATATACTTTGAAAAATTCCCTTTGCGTTTTCGATAGTTTCACGAGTTATTCAATATAGACTTCACAATCTTCGCAATCGAAAATTTAATTTTAATAACAATAAAAAATATTTTTATACATTTCTGAACCCTTTCTATCTCTCATCGCTCCTGATATTTCTCCTGATAACGGATTATAGAATCGCCAGCTCTGGTTAAAACTATGTAATCATAAAAAAAGAAGAAAAATTTTCGTAATTATCGTATTTTTGTTTACAAAGTCGGCCTCTGTTAGGGGAATAGAGTGTGTACAAAATATAAATGAATGTCCTTAACGAATGAGAAAAAAGATTATTTACGTATTTGGTGACAGCATGTTACGTAAACTTCCGTACAGAAACGCACACTTGCTGCCAGACCTGGATAAAATATATTTGAACTAAAAAATACAAATATTTGAAAATACTATTCCTACAACTGTGTTACATATGTTTCTATTGAAACAGTAATTTAGTGTTAATTTCAACTGAAACAGATGTAACAGTTGTCAGAAATAATATTTGCAAATATTAGTTGAAATATTTTTACCTGTTCCTGTTCCCATTTACCTCGATTACCAAAGGGAAAATGAAAATTTACAATGTCAGAAAATTGAAATACTAATAAACTTAATTTCTCGAAATTTATTACGGTCATATATAATATGAACGCAAAAGCATTGACGATTTCACTATGCTACACCAGGTATATACCGAGACGTATAATACCGGAGCGAAAGAATATCAGCCGAAAGCGTAGAGCAATTCCTTTGCGAGGGTGTTGTATTCAGTAAATTCAAGCGAGGAGGGAGCAATTATGTTGAAGGGACAAGGAGACAATAGTTTCATAAGTCGAGCACAACGTGACCGTAAAAGTACGGGTCGTTCAAGGAATGGCAAGATGGGCAAGAGCCGAGCGAAGTACGGTTAGTTTCTCCCCGGATGTCTGATGGCCTCTTTCTTGTACAAGCGGCCTTGTCAGGAATGCACATTTTCCGCCGGTTCTCTCCGTTTACTTCAGCTTCGATTCGAATCGATGCACAGACGTCTGCCACCTTTCACCCATCGTCTCCTAATCACGTGACCGAACTTGTTATGTGTTTAACATCGTCATCGTCAATGTTGCCGTCGTTCGAATTTATTCAAGCACGATCGCTTTCGATCCGTCATTTTGTGCAATCTTTCCAGTTTGCACGTCAGTAAATTTCACAAGGTCTCGAAAAGTTCCGCATATAACATAAAAATATTAACCATCACCGATCAAAATGATCGGTTCCAGTTTCTTTGTTTCACGATTATTGACGTAACAGAAAGTCTAGATAAAAACCATCTTTATAAGGGAACATGTAATAGTTACTTTTAAGATATAAAATATAAAATCGTAAATCAAATTTGCAATGGATGAATTTCTAAACAAATATTTCGAATTTTCAGTAAATACGTAAAAATTGAATACTAGTGATTTTTCACTCGTTTATAATATATGAATGTTTATTCGAACGTTGGGGAAACCACGAACACAGCTAACATTCGCAAAGTTTGTGCAACAGAATTCACACTATTACCCGTGAATCCATAAAACAATGAATTATAAGAAAATATGTGTGCGGAGTACTGGTTTGAAACCATCGAGATTAAGTCTTGACAGCCATTGCGCCCACGTTGGGCAACCATTTATCTGGACTGTTACTCGCGAAACAGAAAGAGAAAGGAAATCTGCGGTGGTGTTTCGTCGCAACCAAATAACTAGGTAGCGTATCGAAGAACACTATGAAAGTACAGGGTGTTTCAATTGCGTCGTTATCTTGGGACAAAACTGAGAAAGAAATAATAGAACGATGTTATGAAAAGTATATGTTATAATAAAATGTTATAATATATTTATTATAACATATTATTATAATATATAATAATATGTTATAATAAAAATCAAACAGAATATAAATAAATTTACTTGTTACTTTTGTAATACCATACACATTAATCGGTAGGTTTAGTGTTAATATTGAACATCCTGTACGTTCTCAAGTCGACGAGATAATCTGCAACTGCACGCGACTGCAAGCTCCTAATAAGTATCCACCTCGAAAGAATAATAACGTTCTTAGAATTTGAGATAAACTGAATCATGTTAGAGCTCGAAATAAATAAAATGATTACCGAACCTAAAAATGATCGGCTTAGTTGAAATTTCTATATTTTATTTGTGTAACTCTAATATCCACATTAACGCAGTGGTTGCAGATGATCCAGTGACCTGAAATCCGTATATACTATCCGAGGCTGGGTTTCCAGGTTGAATTGCGGAATCGGAGAATCTACGTTGGAAAATTCATAATCCGATAACAAACTTCGTCTGCTGCTTATCGGGATTAAAATTCAATATGTTGTCTATCGTTGCATGAAAAACAATTTCAAAAACAGCGCAGCTTGTCCGAACAAATAGAAGAAAAAAAGGTGAGGCGAAAACTGGACGATGTTATTATAACATATGGCAGAGAAATAGTGAATTTGCATATGTCTGGAAAATATCGTACCGTGGAGATATGTAACACGTAATTTTTTCAAAGGATGTGTAGTCTTTCATTTGTGTGATGTGTCACAATGTGTGATTGTGTTGATGTGTCACTTTCATACATCTCTCCTTCAAATAAAAATAAAAACAAAAACGTGCTAAAATATTTCTTCGGATGACCTTCTCCGTTTAATACCGAATACAAAAAAAAACAAAACGAACGAAAATAACGACCGCCAGTGTTTACGCACTATCACACATTCCAACAATATTAGTAACATAATAAAATAAATGTTTCTTTGAGATGTTCTCTCGATCGATGCTTCAAAGATTCGACGACCATATGTTCCGTTAGGTTTACAAATGAAATTAACAATCGTGTTAAGTCGACGTTTTATGAAATGGCCTGTATAGGTGCAAACTTTCCGCGGAATCAGATTTCACAATCGCGAACGCGCGATTCACAGTTGCCGCTTTTCAACGACACCACGCCAATAGATAACCACGAAAATGGAGATGTAGTTTCGGATATTGTACACAGACGTATGGGAACCAATTAATGGTGCATCTCTAGGCGTCGAGACAGTACGGCTTTATTGGTTGTCCTATGCATTATGCAATTCTGTCTACGATGGCCTTTACGATTAACAGACATTACTCAACAAGACGGAACAGAAGACCTTGACAAACTCGCTGGATTCTTCAACTAACGGCTAACTATTTAATTTGTTGCTGACAAAACTATGGCGAGACACGAATTTTTAAATTACACTCGTCAGATCGAGAAATCCCTGAATTCACAGGTTGCTCTGAAAATGAAGTGAAATATTTAACGCACGCAGCTGGATGTGACCCACGAGTGGGTCACATTTCGAGATAATGAATGATGAGAATCGATTGAGCGATGTTCACCATCAATGGTCTTCTTCAAGTAAAACTCTGAAGGATACTGATTAGGCTAAGTGACCCACCAACAGTGGGTCATTCGGTACTGATTGCTGGATTCTAGACGGACATTGTGACTCACCGCGAGTAGGTCAATGTATTACTACTTTATTAGTCGCAACTAAACTACGGAAGTCGATGAATATTTGTAGACTCGTACAAAAATAAAAACAATTAAAGAATATTGAGTTAAAATTCGATTGGCTTTGTAAATAGTAAATTTCCGAAGGCGTATGCGTTCACGAAATATTTCAAGTAGATAAGTCTGATGTTATCGAAACGATTATCTAGAAAAATGACAAAAAGATAATAGAAAAAGTGAGCACGCCAGGAAGGCTGATACATTTCCCCTTCACAGTTGCGACTTCATCCTGGCTAAATATTAGCAAAACTGTACACGTGCTTACACGTGGTCACCCTGATTGTTGCTATTACCCGTTCGAAAAGTATCGCGCAGCGACGAACGTGCGATGACACACGTGATACGATACACGCGAGAATCTAATAATCACCTGACAAATAATTGCAGATCTACGCGACATCTCCCGAAATGCGCCGCAAGTAAGACACCGCGCGCAGTGCGATCTCAGATTTGAATTTGCCGCGAGAATCGCGAACCCGTGTTTTTTCCCAGCGTCCGATAGGTTTCGAACGCGATCCAGCGAAAAAGAAAATCGACGGTAGGTAGTAAATGTGATTGGGAATGCACAGGAAGCTGAATAAAAGGCGCGTGTTAGTCAGTGCGCGAAAACATCGGGTGTCACGGCACGCGGAACGTACGAGCGATCTAAAAAACATTGGATCGTTCGAAGGGAACAACTTGCCGCGAACATAACGTGACATTCAACTTACCGACTACCGTGGACATATTTTCGTCTTGTGTGTCGTTCTACGCCTGGTCCAAGCTTTCCAATGAGTGTTACGTTAGCGATGGTGCGAAACCGTGACGATCGAACGCATGTTTAGCGGCGTGATTGTCCGCTCGTGATTCTCTCCACTCTCGTTCTCCTCAACATACGAGGCGACACGACGCACGGGTCTCTCTCGGTAACGTGTCGGCTCGGTGAGAATTTCAAAGGCGCGCGGTGACGGCTGTTCGAACGAATGGAACGAACACTCGACGGTCCTCGTAAACGAAAAGACCGCTCGTCGAAATTATATAACCTCTCCGCAGAACCAAAGACGATATGATACTGGCAAGACGATGTTTTCGTGCGAGTTAATAACCACGCGGCCCGGACGATACTACTGCTACTACTGTTACTACTCTATCGTTAACCAACTCGTGCGGCAAATCACGATTCTTTTGAAAGACCGTTACGGATGTCAAGTGTCAGCCACCATTTTTCCGCACTCTATTTTTGCGGACGGTATACACACATATCGCGCGACTTGTTACACGAGACACATTCTACTTCTTTAAAGTGCACACACTGAACACGCGTTCGGAGAACCATATGTTCCTCGATAAAGATAATCTCATTATTTGGTACATAGGTAACACAATTTCTTTTCTCTTTACGTATCAACTGTTTCTTTTTCTAAACGAAAATACGTAGAAACTTGTGGCGACGTTTTTCAAAGTGAAAAGCAAAGAGAAGGACCGTTTCTTCTCTAATATATATATATATATATATTTTTCCCCTCTCCTTCTATCTCTCTATCTTTCTCTGGCCGTGATATTTCGAAGCTCAGAATTACGAGACAGCCTTGAAAATATGTACCTCCCCGTGTGAATGACGATGACAAATTCTTGGACGATACTAATCGCGGTACGATGATGCTATCGTCAATTTTTCCATTCTTGTAATAAAATAATACTCGATTAATCTCACTGTATGCGAAATACTAAAGAAAAAAAGAGAACGAGAAACGTGTGTACCGTGTGGCTTGATTGCCACATGTACACGGACTACGCGCGACATACAGCCGAACACGGTGCTCGGTTGTTTTCGTAAACGTTCGGCAAGTTAGCTATGTCGCCTCGTTTCATCCTATCCTCCTTCTCTTTTCCTTTCTCGGTTTCTTTCTCTGTGTTCGTCTCTTAAACACTTCTTCATATCCATCCTTTCACACGACCCATATATAATTAGTTGTCAAATTATGTTGAAAATCATGTACACGAACGTGTATAGCTTCTACATTTAATATGATTAAATATAATTATGTATGCTATTATCCCTGGTCGTGCTTAACACCTTGGGCACGGAGGTCCCATATGGAACAATATCGATTAGTAAGTGGATTGAAATTTGCAACAATGTTAAACATCGCTGCATCAAAGTCGTTGCAACATGATTCCGAGTTCAGACACCGAAGACATCAAAACAAGCGCCGCGACATCAATCGATGCCGATTCTTCCAGTTTAATTTACGACTTTCCTTATCTCAAAGCCTAGGTTGAGCTGTTAACGTCTTCCCCCAAGGTGTTAAATTCGTCCACCGAGAACGCTCCTTAATTCAGTACGAAGAAACTGTTTCATAAGATTCAACAGATTGCAACCCCCCTTCCCTTCCCACCAAACCCGACCCACGATTGTTTGCCTATATTTATATGTTATTCCACCGCACGTATTTTATCGTCAATTTCGCGCGATCAAAATTACGGTATCTTTGTTTCAAGCGTGAATTTTACCGAAATGGTTCGACAAAAAAGAACGGAGGGAGAGAGAAGAGAATCTAATTAAAAAATAACTTCCCTATAAATCGGGAAATTAAAAAAACGCGGATCTCGAGGAAAGCATAACTAGCACACGAAAAGTCGGCCGATTACATTGACGTGATTTAATAACAATGTCAAGTGTCTTGAATAAGGTCGTCCTAAGGTCGACTTACACTTAAATTCACTAGCGTCCGAGTAAAATACGTGCAAAAGGAAAAGTGATTTGCTCCCGACATAATCACCTGTTATGTCCTTTTCGTATTGTACAGATGACTGTTTTATTAACGTTTCATCTAATGCGATACAAATCATGAATTGTCTTAATAGGAAGCATTAAGGAATTTAATGATCAGCTAATCGTAGAAAACATAGGAAAAAATATTAAAACCACATAGATCGAATATATTGGACAGCAGTGGAACTGGCATAATTACAATGTCTCTTCCATGGCTTCCATAATTCCATTAAGTTCGTTTTCATGTATACGTTTAGCGGTCGATTGTATATTGACATGCATTAATATGAAACGATTTAAATTTGGGGGAAAATGTGTAAGAAAAAGAAAGGGATAAATAATCACCTTGACAATTATTTTATCGTTGCGAATTCGGAAATGAAAAAAATAACTTGTCCGAGGATGCGAAAAGAAGACGACGCAGCACCGACGGAACATATAAAAATGGAACGATTTGGCATTTTTTCAGAAACTTTAAAATAAATTAGCGTAACGACACGTTCATAAATAATAATCCCGTCGCAGAATCGGTACATTCCGGAAAGGTTTCGATCGCATAAAAAACACTGAAATTAAGGTGTATGGGCGATAAATTAAAGGCGGTACGTTGTGAAAGGTAAATGCGTAGTTATAGACATTTTTACAGAATCTTCCTAATAGGCAGCCACATGGACCACATGGTTGCCCTAACCTCAAAACATAACCTCGCGTCTGGCCAAAGCGTGCAATGAATTTCGTTCGATTCGATAAATGCATAGGGAAAGAAGGTCTGGTACTTACTACCGGTCGATACGAGAAACGTGGAAAACTAAATAAAAAGTGAAATGGTTAATGTATGCTTACCAGCATTCGGCACAAATCGTTGTGTGTTGCCCGTGACCACGGTGCTGTATGGTTGCGGAGAATGAACGGGTTGATTGACGTTCACGAGAAGTTGTGGTTGATGTTGCGATGGATTGTGGTGGGGCTGTTGCTGTTGTGAATGATGTTGATGATGATGGGACAGGTGGTGATGCTTCCCTTTCGTCGGCATGCTCATCACAGGCGTAGGCCTCCCTTCTGTAAACTCTCCACTACCTTCAAAGCTTGTTGCCGTATGTGGCTCTCTGAGGTCCTCATAGGTACGCTATTTTCTCACGCACGTAGTTAAGCGTAATTTCTTTACTCGCAAAACAATTTTGTGCAGGGCTAATTCTGTCGTGAGAAATCGGACGTACACAAAATGATGGTTAGCGTTCGGTTACCCGTACGAAACTGATGGCACGTTTACACGCGCGCGCACTTCAGTCACGGCCGATTCATGCACAACACTTCATATCCTGTACTTCCGCAAGTTCGTTTTTTCTTAAAATAACACTGTTTCCCCTTCGTACTCGTTGGATAAATCGTGCGACTGCTTCTCACACCGTCTTTGCACGTTGATTCATTCGACTGAAAGTGTTTACGTTCTTATCACTTTCTTTTACGAAAGATTCGCGCGCGGCTGCCGTATTCAACTGCGCACGGTCACGTACTTTTCCACAATACTAGGAAATTATTGTCGGCAGTTGTACCTACGCCCTTCTACCCGCCTAAAATGTCGCGTAAATTGTCTGACAAACAGTAACTGACTTGTTTTCTTGTAAGAAAAAAGAAGCGACGCGCACCATACATTGAGCACAACCACAGTACGCCTTTCTTCCCATTTCCTCGTACAATCTGTATCTAACGTTTCTCACTGGTGATACAAAAGTTCTTGCAAACCGCCGCTATTCCATTCAACACGGATTATAAAATCAACGATGAACGGTATTTATCAAATTAATTAATTAAAAATCATCGCGGTTATATGTATATTTAATTAATTCTTCCGAAAGGTATTATTTTTTTTTTTTTGAACGACATAAACGTAGAGAAACAAAATTGTACCACCGACCAATCATCTACTTGGCATGAACTATGCAATGAACATAGAATAGATCGTGTAAGCGTTTCATTGGTTGTTCGTGTTATTACTATTTTTTTCACTTTATTACAACTTTATTATTATATTTTTATGACTGATATTATGTTAGAAGTAATGATCAAATATATTTTCATTAAAATTATGACTATTCTCCCAATTTACACTCGAATATTTAATTAGTATACATTTGTTATTGTAAAATTCAAATTTATCGCAAACTAAATAATAATCAAATGTAGAATTTTAAAAAAATGAAAATTCCAAGAGTTTATGAGGAAACGGAAACTTCTATAGGTCATTGATGTCATTGATCGGTCACTTAGCTTTCACACAAAAACATTTTTTTTTGTGATTCGCGCACGTGGTTTATGGTCCACGATATGGAATATTATATGATACACAGCAATTTGGACAATTTATAGGCACAACTTATCCTCGGCATTGCTGCTTTTTATAAACAATATATCAATTTCTATGAACCGCTATAGTGATTTAGTAGTTTGTAGTGTGGAAATTATGTATGAAGAATTAGAAACTTTGCGAAGCCCGGCAGTATTCGAAGTTACAGAAAATTGTGTTTGAAATATGAAACATGGCACGTATTTTATTTGTAAAAAGTTACTGTCATCGCATAGGTAGTGAAGGTTTTATAACATTTTCCCATCGTTTCAACCAATTCGCACGTATACATATTTATATATTATAGATTAACATTTTGGATACTAAAACTATTTACATTTGCACAGAAATTTTACATTGTAATATTATTATAACAGTAGATATATTACAATATTCCTTCCTACAATTTGTAGTGTTGGTACATATTTTCGAATTTCATTTTTATGAATGAAAAGGGGAACACACCTTGTATATATACATATGTGCTCTTGACATAGCGAAATTCTGAAGCCACGTTCACGGAGTTCAACTTGTTTCACGTAAATAATGTTTACTGGTCAAAAAATCTGTCATCTTCAGTCATCTTATCAAGGAATCTGTACCATAGATTAGTAACGTCGTTTATCACATGAACTTCTCAGAAAACAGAAGTGAAAATTTACGCATACTAGGTTGACAAATTTTCGAAAGAAAAAGTGACAAAGGTAAATAGTTATAAATAGTAAAGCATTAAATAAAGTTAAGACACGCACATAGAAAGTATAAAATAACTACTAATTTCATAAAATCATGAAATGTCTTTTCATTTCTTTCTTGTAGACTTGTGCTCTTTCTATTTTATGCTTTAAAAATATGGGTTCCCACGGTAAGCTAGAAACGGAAAAGCTAAGAAAGAATTTAGAAGCACAATTGGACAGACTAGTGCAACAATTAGAGGATATCGAAGAAATCCGGTATATATTAGGATTTATTATGTTTATCATATACAAGATGCGTGTGTTTTATAAAACTTGTTCCTTTAATAGGAATGAATTAGACGAAGAAGCATATGAAAATGCTATGGAACTTACGAAAGAAGATTTAGAAGAATTCAATGAAAGTTTGAAAAGAATGATATCTGGTGATACAACGTTAATCGATGAATTAAGTGCTATACAATTGGTATGTTATAAGTACACAAATGAATATATAAGAAACATTATTAGATATCAGTAGACTCCGGATGTTAATAAATAAATGTTCCAAAATAAAAAGTTTGAATTGAAAAACGCAGGAGCTAAATATGAATCTATATACTTCATTAATAATTTTAACATGGTGAAAATAATGTATTAGTATTTTTAAAGTCTTTTAATATTTTTTCTGTTTTAAATTGCACTTGATCATTTTTATATTAGAAATGAATACTCATTGAAACATATTTTCATGAAACAGGCAACAAAGGCAGCAATTAGTAAAGAATTCAAAACTCCTGCAGTTATAAGAATGTTTGGAAGGCGAGAAACGACACAACTTAAAGGACGTTTATCGCAAATAGATTGTGATATAAAACTTGGGAAATTGAATAAAGAGGCTGGCGACCGTCAGCGTAGCGAAGTGTTAAACGCACTCAGGCAGCTTGGAGAGAAATTAGAACCCTCTGAATTACAATTATTAGAAAAAATGAAATCAATTAACATAGACACTACAGATTACGTACAAGTTAATGAAAGCACAGAAAAAGGTAGAATGGCTATGGCTGTAGTTGGTGACGAAGTCAAAGTAACTCAAAATATCTAGGTTCGCATAATTGCTGAACAATAATTTTAACCGTTTAACTACAAGTAGAATTCAATTGTATATAAAAAAATATAGGGACGCGCTATGTATCTGAATGGGAAAGCGACAATTATTTTTTCTGTACAAAATTTCGTGAAATCTTTTCATTTTACACTATTTTAATAGTTTTTACTTGAATTTTATCGTTAATTTTTTATAAGGTTTTCTACATAGGACTGTGTGACCAAGTTTTATAAATAGGAATTCCGTAATATATAACGAATAAATATATTGTACAAGGTTTTATTATAATATAATAATAAAATATGTATTTGACTTATTTTCATTGTCATACAAGCTAAATGGACATCTACGAAACAATAACACAAGTAAATAAATGTATGTTTCTATATTTCATATCATATTACTTTTGCCAATATGTATACATACATATGTCTTACGAACACGCCTTGAAAAAATATTTTGTACAGGCAACATTATTTCTTTAATTTGACAAGAATAAACTTCTTTTTTTTTGTACAAACCTTTGTATTAAGAAAAACAATTTAAATCTTTCGTGTAATATTTGTATTATATGTTTCTATATATATACATATATAGGATATATATATATAGTTCCTATATATATATATGTTTCATTAGATTATTGCATTCTATCTTTAGTTTTTTTAAACTATAAAACATCGTAATCGTTCCGCGATAACATTAAAGATTTAAAGGAAAAACAAGAACAGCCTTGAAACATTTGCTTGTATACATATTACAAGTAGTTCCACTTGAGGAGAACGTTTACAAAAGCTTGTCAAATTGGTGTCAAGAATATATTAATGTGCTTCTACAATGTATCTTTTTCTTTTTACAATCATAACAGATGTTTTTTTACTTCTTTCGTGGGCTTATTTCATGATTAACATATGTGTTGCATATTAACGCTTAATTAACGTTTACGTCGACAAACTCTTTTATGTTCACGCTGCCAATGAACTTGTTGACAATCGGTACTGCAATATGCAGTATTCCAACAACAATGGTATATAGCCTCAGCTTCACAATTGTAACACTAAAATCATCAATTTTGTTAAAATTTATGCACAATAAGTTTTCTATATATAAGGCGAATTTCGTAACGCGACGACTTTAAGTCTTTTTGGAAACCATGCAACATATGTTCGAAAAATTGTTGCTTACAACGAGTAATTTACAAGTTACTTGAAGTCGTCGTGGTTCGAGATCCTGTAAAAAGAAAACAGTGAAGGATCATTACCCATTGTTTCTTTTTTATCTCGGATATGATTTGTTGATGTCTGTCTGTAAGCTGCCGCACTTCTTTGGCATGTTCAGCTTGTAATTTCTCTAACTCTTTACACTTTTCTAGTTCTAATTCTCGACGTAATTTCTCTAATGTTGTCGTGGTCGGTTGTTCAGACGTTCTGCGTTCTCTTTTTATCTATACAAAATACATTATTAATATATTGTATTAATAAATACATATGATATCACAAATAAATAATTATAGCGAAGTACAAATATTTCTTTCAGAATTATATGTTCTTCGCTATGGTTTAATTTGTATATCTTGTACCTTTGCTGGCAGGGTTTCAGTTTGTATCTGTTCTGTTTGTACAAGAACACATTTCGATCTTGGTTCCTGGGAACTAGATGTAACCATGTCTTCTTGCGAACCTTCTTTCTTCAAACCCTGGGGACAGGTACTGGATATTCCTCTTGCAGGTTCATCTTCTGCTACTGGTAAACAGGGAACTTGTCTTTCCTCGCTCTCGTCTTTATTTACTGAAGATTTTTCTTCAGTTTCTTTTGTCTCTTGACTCGGTAGCAGTTCACCGTGGCCATCTGAGCTAAGACGTTCAACTTTGACTCTTAAATCTTTAAAAAGTTGTTTCGCAGGATTAGAATTGTTCGCCGTAAATTTTGAACCTGATGACGTATTGCGGATCTTTGTCGGTTTCGGCCCGTCAATATCGTCGTCGACATCCAAGTCTTCGATGCTCTTGCCCAACTTTTGCAGCAAGTTCTGATGATGCTTCAGCTCTTCGAACGCTCTGTTCCATGCAGTGGATCTCTTTATCTATGAAAGGTAAATTGTGCACGTTTTAAGAAATGTCGATCCCCCTTGCGACTGCACAATGAAACGTGGTGGTGAGAAATTAAAATTGTACACTGTAGGCTGCTGTATGTGCATACCTTCATTTCTTTCCACTTTCCTTTTTCCGAAGGCTATGCAAGAATTCGTTGTTAACATAATAATATACCTATGCGAGTGCAACAACAATTTCTAAATTTGCTTTCTCTCAACGGTTCTCTTCTATACTGTCAGTGATACGATACACGGTAAATGGCGTGTAAACCTAAACCGAGAATTTCACAGTGTTCGCGTGACAATTTCGCGTGGTACTCCGGACAATATTTGAAGTTTATCTTTACCTGTAAACTTTGCAGACTCGCTGTGATCGGACGTATGAACACCTTCTCGATGTTGGCACGCATGTGATGACCACCGAAAAACCGGACATCATAAATGTTGCCGTTGGATTGCATTACTTTCGCCGGCCAGTATGGATATCCCTTTTGCTTTGCGTAAACTAGCTGATGCGGTGGGTTGCAGGGTATACAAAACCACATTTTCTCGGACTTCTCGTTCGATATTCTATAACAGTCGGAGCAACGACGTATTTCCTGAAGATCATAGCAGCAGTCTTGGTACATTGTGTTACCCATTTCTCCAATCACGCTATGAGCTAAACATAGAAATTTAATCTATTACTTTACTACATATCATGGCTGTACTTCCGAAAACGTCCATGCTCCGAATTGGATGAAATTTTCGAACTGGTTCTTTTCCGACTGAAATGATGAGATTGCAAGAACGATTTTTGATGTTTTTGGAAGTTCAGCTTACATTAGTTTTATACAAGAAATTTTATCTTGTCATCAATTCATACCTCCATGGTACACAATAATATTGTGCAATATATTATGCGCATCAGCTTGAAATTCTGCGAGATTATTGTATTCATTTTTTTTAATTTTCGAATCCATTATTGCCAGGTCCATATGATGTTTTATGAGAACACTTGGTCGCCAAGCGTCCTCACCTTCGCTAATCCAAGTTGGACCAGAGTATTTGTTAGCTGGTGTGATTGGTTCATTGTTAAAAACGATTGCACGATTTGTAATTTCTGGCGGCAGTTTTGCTTTCAAATGACCGCAAGTGAAACTTAAAATATGGTTGAGATCGAGTTTATCCGGGTACGTGTCACTGTTTATACTCTGAAACGATCATTCCTATTTTATGTATATACAAACTATGGAGCGAATGATTTGTTCATTCGAAACGAGTAATGTGAGTTAGAATACATTAATTGGAAAATTCTATACTTACTTCACAAAAATTACATATTTTTAATTTAGCTGTACTAGGTGTGTGGCATTCAGAATGATAAACTCTGTAACACTGCTGACAACATTCTACAGTTCCAGCTTTGTAACACTTGCAACAGTACCAATCATGATTGTCAGTGCTTACAGTGTCTGTTGGTAGTCTATAACTTTCTTGCTCTATACCACTCTTTGTTGGTACTTTCTTCAGAAAAACAAGCCCATCGTCAACTGCTTTATTTAACTCTTCCTGTGCTTCTTGTTCTGTGATTCCATACACTCGAGCAAGATGTCGTACCATACGATCATTACTTGGCAAACTCCTTTGATGTACCGTTATTTTTATGGCATCCCATATTCGTTGCGTCATAAACGGATCAGTTTTACGACGTATAGACATTGTAATGAGTAGTCACTAAAAAATATGAGAAATAGACACCAAGTTTACATATAGTTTACTTTAATTTAGGACATATTTCTTATTTATTGTAGTCACATTAATGTTACTTTATAGACATTGATAGAATAGAATATAAAAAGTTATAGTTGGTCGGAAGAACAGCCTTAAGAATTGAACTTTTAAGATAATGATATTTAAGGTTTACATATATAGCTAATACCAGCATTTGTAATTGCATAGATAAATAATCTGCCTGCCCTCATACTCTCATACTTTTGTATCTAACATGTGCAACAGTTATATAGACACCCCTATGCATAAGTTCAGCAAAGTATAATACCCATGTATCAGTTCTAATTTGACAGTACTGTTTTAAACTTTGTAGAGCAAAGAAGTTGCTAAATTAACTACCAAAGTTTTTGCATTATGAATTCGATCATTCTCAGTATAGGAGCATACGCATTGTTGTTGTTCAGTTTCGTTACAATTGTGATACTGTTGAAAAGACAATTTAAACAGTGGACGTATACGTCGATGTATATTATGTCTGTGTCTGATGTGTTATTTTCCATACTTACAGCAGGCATACTGCTGATCAATTATATGGGGTCAGACATACAAATTTTGGATCAGATAATTTCAAACAATAACACGTGGCATGGGAAAAATCAGAAATATAATTTTATAGAATCTCGTGACTGTAATATTATACATATAATATTACACAATGGAATGTTTCTTATACCATTCACAAATTCTTTCATGTCTCTGTTAACGTTCTCTGCACAATCCAATCTGACTGTGTCTAGTCTTAAAAATCAATGTTACAAATCGTGCCAATTACAAAAATCTATTGAAAAAGATAATAAGGTAAATGAATCAGACTTGCAGAGTGTAGAAAAAAGCGAGACAATTGAATGCAAGGAATTTGATTTAAAGCCTACATTGATGCAACGTTACCAGAGAAAATTACTAGAAGCCATTCGGCATGACAAAATGATTGTTATAATATTTGTAATCAATCAGTGGATTGCACCAATTGCTGTAACAGGACTTTTATATCCGATTGCGTATGCTAATGTAAGTTTCATTAAGGATACAGAAAATGCAAGATGTTCTGGAAATTATTTTCTGTTTGGTGATTATCATAATAGTGCAAAAGTTGTGAATACTGTGCAGGATCATTCTAGTTTCTATGCAATATCACTGCAGAAGAACTATACTAATGATATTGAATCATTGAATACATCAACTGCACAGGTGAATGAAATAATATCTAAAGTACACAGCATTGTATATTCTGCATTAGATAATGCATATAATACCTCGCATAATATTAGCCACATAGAACCTTATAATACCACTGAACTATTCGACACAATGGAAGACTTTGAATACAATACACATACAGAAATTTGGAAACATAACAACGACAATGTATATAGCACAAAAAGTTCTATGGATGAAACAATGACAACACAATATGAAAGTGCTTTTAATTTAACAAATCCAGATACAATACAATCAGACAATAATACTAATGAATATAATGAAGAGGAACAATTATTTAATTACTTAATGACAAATTCTTCTAAAAATATATCAGTTGAAGAGGATAATTCCAATAATGGAATTATTATAAGCACTACTCAGACATCAATATTTAATTTGCTTCAAACGAATAATGTGAAAACTGTTGACAAAATTGTAGAACCAACTACAACAAATAATGCATCGGTTATCATCAATGATCAAATATATGCTGAAATATTAAAACGTATTCATAATGCTGTACATTACACAATGAAAAACAAATATAATCAGCAAAGTAACAAGAAACAGCCAAAACAAAGAGTCTTGAAACAAGATTTTAATCATAATTCTATAACAAACAAGTCTAATCTTTCTTCAGTTATTCAATTAATTACTTACAAAAGTAACAATGTACCGAACGAAACTTCCATATATGTAATGGAGAAATATTCGATACCAGTACAATTTTTGAAACTGTATTTACTTTTGCTTCTATTTGTAATATATTTTTTGCCAATTCTGTTCTGTACAATCTTACATCAACGTGGAAAATTAAACTGTCAACTTGTGTTGGACAAACTGAAAGCAAAAAATGAAATATCGTCAAATACATCCAACGATAGTTTAATAATAAACAATATTAATAGCACAAGTTCCAAAGAATCTATAGATTCTAAAGGGGCTTCTACGTCGAAGCAAGACTCTATAGATTCTGAAGAAAATAGAAAGAAAGCGCAGGAAAATGTTGCTGCTTTAGAACGAATAGAAATATTTAATGAAAATTCCACACAAAGACAGAATGAACAACAAGAAGGCTATGAACTTGATAAAAGAATTCAATTAAGTATGATTGCACAAATGAAAAATACTATGAAACTTCTTGACACCATCAAAATGTCTTTATTTTGTGGAACAATGTTATGGACACCGATACTTTTTGGAGTATTATCTGAAATATTTGCGCAAGTGTCTGCGCCAGAATGGCTTTTTAATATTACATACTTATTTGCAGTCGCGTTTAGTATTATACGAAATTCATTCAATCTTAAAATGATAAAATTACAAGACACAAATGCGAGTATTACAAAAACAAATAGTATTCATCCCATTGTATAAATAATGTCCACGCTACACACATCCGCTACTGGCTAAAAATAATTTACACAAAGATCAATTTTTATCGTGACACACATTTTTAGTTACATCCGCAATTTGTTATCGTTAATTGTGAATTATGAAACTACCAATACTGGACGTGTTGTTATTATGCAATTGAAAGTTACATTCACGTATATTATATTTATTCTAACGGTACCGCGACAATGAAAAATAAATTTCGTTTCTTTTTTAACAAAATTGTGATTTATTATTATTTTACAATCTCCGATACGATAACAGGAGAATAGACATTGAGAATTTACTTACCGAAGCTGATACACAAACTTGCTGTTCATGTAATGTTACTTTTCGATTATGACTAATGGTATTCTATACAAAATCACGATTATTTGTCAATCTATATTTCTTTGTTGAGCAGGCAAACTTGTTCGGAACGAAAGATAAACTTTTGCCGACGCCCGACAGTAATAATAAGACAATAATTAACAATAGCGACGCGCAACTAAATACATGCATACATGTACATATCGCGCACGTCATAAGATTAACCTAACCTAAATAATGCGCGCGCATCTTGTAATTTAAAATGTAATTGTATACCATCGGCCCTTCTAAAATATACCGAAATATATACATACATGTTTAGTTTCGATATGTTTCTTCCGCCAGCCTTCTATGTGTCGGAAAAAAAATTAATCGGTGCAAAACAGTGGATGTGTACGTACTACTATTATTTATTTGTTATCATTTTTATCGACTGAGGATTCACAGATCCACGTCCACAAACTAAAAGGGCTAGCAGAGAGTAAATGAGAGTGCTCACGCCCGGGTTTTGGCCGTGCCCATTATGGTGCTGCCCCCTGCTCTAGTGCTTAGCCTGGATCAGCTCCTACCTCCACGCCCGCACCCCGGACAAGAACCTACCTCCACGCTCAGTGACTCTCAAAGGAGAGTGCAAGGACGTTGTCACACCGATTTAGTTGAGACTCTGTATACTTATAGATCTCGATCTCGATCTGTTAAAAAAAAAACACCTGCGCGCGCACAGTTAAAAAAAACACCTGCGCGCGCACAGTTAAAATAAACACCTGCGCGCGCACAGTTAAAAAAAACACCTGCACGCGCACAGTTAAAAAAAACACCTGCACGCGCACAGTCTTTAAATTACAACATCAATGCAAAGAACAAACAAATAATACATATATACATTAACACGAACATATACAATATATTCGCTGTAGGGATAGCGCCACGTGCCAGTACGGACAACAATTCAAAGAATAGAATCGCGAAAAATATGGGAATAAATATGTTAAGGAGGTTATTGAAGTGTACGCGAGGAAATAACATACATAATAAAAGGATATTTGGCGAAGTTCGTATAACGAAACGAATGAAATACATAGAAACATTATTATGTTTCGACGTTTCTTATTTGAATGATTTCAAGAGTTTGAATTCGCGTGCATTCGTTTACGCAGCTACTGTCTCGGCTCGTTGAACGAACTGTAGATTATAATTGTGTATTTTGCTTTATTAATTATTTATAGATTAGAACTTTCATGCTGATATCTTTAAAATCACACTGTTTATAACAATCGTTTATACTTATAGTACTATGTAAAATTACAAAGGGTGTTCGAATACTTCTTCCTTCAACTTTTCCAGAATTTGCATACCATTGCTCCAAGGAAATACACGAGCTCTCATTTTTGGAATATCCATTTTCTCGGATCCGTCCAATATTTTAACGAGCGTGTAATTTTGTCGAGGGAACACGAAATCACGTTCGGTCAGTCGTAAACTTGGGCATAAATCGTTTTTTCCGTCACCGACGTATGCCACACGATCGAAGTTTACTCCTTCGTTTTTCCGCTGTTTCATATAACTTTCTAGAATTTGACCTTTACATAAATTAACGGTGCTCAGTTTGCACGAATCTTGTACGTGGTACATGTCTATCCTTATCACACCGTTCTCATCGACTCTCGCTGGATTTGTAAATACCTGTGCAACAACGTGATCTAACTTTTTGTTTCTTAACCATTGTCCGATGAACAATGTATTCGAATCGCTAATAATAATAATTTCACAGCTTCGGGCATGTAACTCTTTTAGAAGCGTTTCGATACCAGGCACCGATGGTATATTTATAATAGCTCTCTCGATTTGTTTACTATCGATTAAACTGCTGTGCAACAATTCGAATATCTTCGCCATATACGGGATCCAACCGCTAGTACGATATAATTCCTTCACATTGTCCGTTAATTTTTCCTGGGGTAACAGCTTACGAGCGACGATATCGGTATTATCATTGCTAATCGTATGATCAAAGTCGAATACGACCAGCACGGACGGATGCATCTATTAAAATGCAAATACATTACAAATGGAAGCTGTTTTAATAATTCTTTTCTATACAGAATATAAAAATCGATTTCGTTTTAGCTGATACCTCGCGGGTACCAATAACGTGCACAGTCCTGTAAATTCATATTTCCTACTGTTTTTTCTCACTATATATTTTCTTGGACTATTTTTAATATACTTGCGAAAGGTGAAATGGGCAATCTTATTGTTAACAACACAGAAAATTATATAATATTTAAAATAATAATAAAATGTGAATTAAAATAAATAAATATTTATCAATAATTTTATTGATAAGAATACATCAATGCTTATATTACTAGTCACTAATGTCACTTACTACTTAGAGTAGGAAAGAGCGCAATAAATAGGGTAATAATAGAGTAGGACAGAGTTGGACAGAGTAGGAATGAGTGTGCGAGTAAAACAGAGGCAAAATATGGATGATAACCGAACGTGTGGATAAAACAGTTTTGTAAATATTGGATGTTGTAAATCAGAAAACGCAATTCTTAGTTGTAAATGAATAAATCAACGTATCTATCTAATGTCACTTACTGTCAATTTAGTATTTAAGTGTGCATTAAACCGTGTGATTCCCACTTTGTCATATATGAAAAATAATACAATTACAACCGAACTCTTAGACAGGTATCCGGCGACTGTCTCTTTTAGGTTAAGCGCAGTTAAGCGCTGCAGATACAGGGTGATTCAGTGGATGTTTGGTGGGTGCCCTGGCTACCATTGCATCGCACGCATTGTCGCTATTGGCCAAAGAATTCTCTCTGAAGAATGTAAACACTTTGCCTATATATAACCATCATCTTGCAAAGCGATTACTGTATTACTATAATAGACATAACTTATAGCGGCTGCATCTACATATTTACATAACATACATCCTATTTGTTTAGGTATTTATATGCGATGGATAAAAGTTAAAAAATTATCTACACCCCCAGTGGCGCACCCAGGATATATGTATACATACATACCGGGTGTCCTAGGTTTTCCGGCCAAACTAAGGGAGCATATTCTATTGGATCGGAACGAAAGTTCGTAACATTTGCAAATTTAAATTGAAAGCCAAAATTCAGATATTTATTTATAGGTTTATTCAATAACATATTTTCCAGTCTGTTCTATTACTTTTCACCATTTTCGAGGTAACTTCTCATGTTATTGAATAAACATTTTAACTCTTCCCAACCCAATAAAATCTACAAGTAGAAATAAGAAAAAAATGTTATTTAAAGTTCGGTTAGAAACGCTTTATTACAAAGTTATAAACAAATGAAATTGAATTTGGCAACGTTCGATTTTACTATACAGAGTATATAACAGGTGTTGTGGTAAAAGCAGGTAAAAGTGACTCTATGATGTTGAATCACTCTAAGATAGTAAACATGATAACTATATAGATATGATATGTATACACATCATTATAATTGAAAGTAAATTATCGGATGATATTTGAACTGAAAAGAAGAATACATTTCTTACAATAGCAGACAATATAGCTACTAAAATATCTAATCAGAATTTCGAAGGTGAAGGTAACAACTCTTTCCCGGCGGAGGTGCTGAAATATTTCTAATAAAAATTAAAACTTTCTGTAACCTACGATGATGTGCCGGTTCTTTCTTGAAATAAGTTTTCTGTAAAACTATTGAGGGAATTTACTCGGATTTAAGAAGCGTGACAGACATATTTATTTATAACAAGTATCAATATATGATAATGTTTGTACAGAGAGTGAACAATAGTTGATATTTATAGAAACCTTCGGTAGAGAGCATGGACGTATACAAACAATCTAAATATTTCGATGGAGACAATGAACATAATGTTGAATTTCATGTTAGCAATGCCTGCATGTCAGGTCATCTGCAAATTATTCAGGACTATTTCGAATGTAATTATTTTTCATTGACAAATTATATCACTGCTAATTTATTTTTATAAAATTAAGTTTGCTAATAATTTTGTATAATTCTGTGTACATATATACAGCACACGATATTAATACCCTTTTATATAATGGTTGGACACCGCTTCTATATGCTACATCATGCGCTCAAGCAGAAACTATTGATTATCTTATAAAAAATGGAGCTAACGTGAATAAACATAAAGGTACATTTTACAAAATTCTTTATATTACAATAAAAACAGCAATATTTTATGACTTCAAATAAACGATATTTTAGATGGGTATTATCCGTTAATGGCCCTATGCAGTTCTGCTAACGGCACAATAGAAAACCGGATAAAATGTCTAACATTACTCATGAATGAAAAGGCTAATATAAATGCTACCAATAAACAAAGGTAATATAAGAGTATATTAAATGTATTCATGTGTTTCGTATCGATACTTTTTTTTAATCTAAAACTTATCAAAATAATCTATTTTATAGGCAAACATCTCTAATGTATGCGTGTACATCGCAAGACTTAGAATTCGTGGAAGAACTACTAAAATATGACAGAAATATTAATGCTTGCGATGTTAGAAAGCAAACGGTGAGTCTTTTATGATAATACACACATATTCAATTAACAATAACTCACACAGATCTACAAAATGTATTTTTTAAATTATCATTATAGGCCCACACAAACAAGTTGTAGAATACAACTTTTAATATTTTCTCTAGAATTCCGAACAATTGCATTTTTTGAAGAAATTTCTTTTCACATCCTGTAGTAAACTGATAACTCTAGCTTCCTAAAAAAGTTCAAATCGTATAGTACAATGTTAAAGTAGTTATTGTCTTTTTCAGAGCGTTTGAATATTAATTCGGGAAACTATGGGTATATTTGTTTTATTTTAGGCTTTAATGTATGCAACAAAAGCGAACAAACCGGACATAGTGAAACTATTAATAGATAAAGGAGCTGATACCATGTTAACTGATTACAGTAATTTAACTGCCAAGGGGATAGCTTCGGTAAAAGGATATGAAAAGGTAAATAATGTGAAGACAAACAATTTAAAGTAATTTAAAATGCACCATACTTTTTATAATTGTTATAGATACTGTCATTATTCGTTTTTGACGAAGAAGAAGAAGAAATAGTACCTATTAATGAAATATATAAAGTATGCGATTGGAAGGATATGTTTCCATCATTGAATAATATCAATTGCAACACTATAGATTTTGATGTGTACACAATACTACATGGAATGGGCCTAGAAAACTATATTCGTAATTTTGAAGGGATGAGCCTTAAGAGTTTTTTACAATTAAGCAAAGACAAGTTGAGCAATCTAAATATTGATATTATGGCGCATAGGACACAGTTTATGGAACAGCTTCATAAGTTTCATAAAAAAAAGTGGAGCATACACAGTATTGGAATGATTAATAAATCTTTACCATATACGTATGTTGACTATTGTAAAGCCTCGATATTATAAAATTTTTGTTAAGAAAGTTGCATCTTTCTCATTTCTTTTCCAGAATATATGACGGCGTTGTCTCCTTAGGTACTACATCTAGACAAGTTGCAGTTATAGGATCCAGTTATCAATACGTTAAAAATGATTTATCAAAAGCAAATGATGAGAACGTGCACTTAACTTCAGAACAAATGGTAAATTTTGAAGAGGTATTGAAGAAAACAAAAAATACTCTTTCTTCGCTTAAGAAGGAGCTTGTATTATTGAAAACACTTTCTAAAAGGGTGAGTATCACATGAAAAATACATGTTACAAAGTGCGAACAGTTCTGAAATATCTTTTTCAAACTCAGATAAAAAAAGAAAACGATATTGGCATACCACCTACACATATAGGTCCGAAAAAACATAATTGGAGATTATTACTGTCCGTAAGTATTATGACCATCATTGGAATGGGCATATTTAAGACAGTGTGTGTACAGAGATTAATTAATAAGTGATAAAAATGTGAATTTGCAAAGACTTTTTTTTAATATTGATCTCTTCGAAATTTATACTTTTATATTACATTAATAAAATACTATACAGAAATGAGTAGTATTATTGCTTAGAAATGTGAAAAATTCTTGATAAAATACATATAACTACACTGCAGATTTTCTTGCGTTTACGGCTTCTAAAAATCTTTACGGAATAATAAAATAATTACACAATCTTCAACATATTAAAATTATTAACGTGGACAAAATGATATTTTGCTTTACCTCTGTTTTACATTTTTCTATTAGGAAAAAGATGAATTTGCATAAAAATCTGCAGTCTATAAATAATATTATGTTCAGAAATATTGTAGGCTGAATTTCAATGATCATCCAAATTAGCTAGTTTTTTCATTAATGGGAACAAAGGATGAAACGTTGGAAGATTATGTTGCCTGACAGTTAATTGGTAACGTTCTAGTGGTCCACTACAAAAAGCTAATCTGTCTCTTTCATTTGGATGTTTATCCATCCATTGGGATAATCGTCCTACGGACCAACTTGCACTCTGAAACAAGAATGAATCGTTCATTCGAATTATGACATTCGATAATCTACAGTTGTAAACGAAAAAGCTGACGTTTCACGTGCAAATTCTAAATTGTGTATACTAGTTTACCTGGTGCGGCGATACTAATTCGGGTGGGGCTGTAGAAAATAAATGCAGAAGAACGAGGGAGCGAGGTATTCCGCTTTCCCCTGTTCCGTCTACAACTTTTTTAACAATTTCATCCGGAGTAAGTGGAAGCAATACTTTTAATGCTCGTAGCGTTCTATATTGTTGTTGTTCCGACGAACCCAATTGTCCACCTCTGCACAAGGGAGAAACAGCTACTTCCATCTAAACAGAAATAAATATTATCTTAGAGCTCTACCTTCGCACAGACTGTCCAACTATTTTAAGGGACGACTTTATATTACTGTACAAGATAAAATAAGTCAAAAATCAAAAGTATGATATTGCGACTTTGACGTTTTTTTTTCTTCTAATTATTAATACTAATAGTATACCTGACTGAAGTCAACAATAAGTTTCGCTTTTCCAAAATCTGTTAAAGGTCTTAGTAAGCAAGCGTGTCTCACAAATAGTTCAATACATCGTGAAGCGACCGTCTTACAGCTTAAATAACAATCGATCAATTAGTATCACGTGATGTATAATATGAATTATCGTAACTGAAATTGATTTACCATTCAGCGACGACGGTTTGATTCTTGTAGGGCACAAGAAATGTGTTCACAGAACGTAAAATAAACCCTTGCAACTCGCGCATATACAAAGAACAGTTAATTTCTTTTCCTAGAGGACTGCTTGGACTACATCGGAGAAACATGGTGTTATTTTATATCATTTATACATACGTTTTAAAGTACAAGCGAACACAAGTTATTTGTTCTACTCACTCTCGAAATTCTGGATCGTCGTGCATAGTAAAAATAATGCTTTCGATAGCATCGCTAATAGAAGCTAACAACGGTGACAATATGTTTTTCGTTAACGTGTCTGTTTCCTTCAGAGCTATAGAGATTATGTTGCTCCCTTCCGATGGCAAGCCAGTAGATAAATTCGCCACAACACGACTTATTTGATTGGAAAGATAATAAAGTAGGTTTGCAAGCGACACGTTAGTCTGCTGTACTGTAGTAGATGAATCAATTACTTGACTAGCTTCACCTCCCACGTGTAATCCCTGCTCACACTTTAGACAGAAAAGTCTTATAGCTTTGCCTACATTGCGGGCAACCACTGTTGAAAGACCATCGTCGACTAGCGATACACTTAGTTCACTAAAAACAAACGATAAAGTAACAATAAGATAGAAAACTAAACAGTGTTGTAAATGAACGTGAAAAAATGTACTATTTTACTTTGTCACTGTACGGATGAGGCCATCGATTTCATCTTGAGTAGGTAATCCTTCCCCAGAAAACATAGTATGTACCGGGTCCAATAAGCGTGATACCGAACGCGATAGGTATGCGTTCTCAAACGGAGACAATACATTATGGCTAACGGAAACGAAAATATGTTATTTTGTTGATACCAAAAAAGTAATTCGAGTGAAACATCTTCTAGCTTACTTGATGTTGTAAATGCCAATATTTTGTGATCTCTCCTTCAATCGTTTACTCAGATCCAGGAAGATTCTCAAAAACTTTGGATATTCGCCTTCCAATGCTTGTTTAACGAATGAGGAACCTATAAACGAAAACGTGTTATCTTCAATGTTTAAACAAACGATTTGAATGAATACTTGCTTTGAGCACGTTCGACTAATATTTTCGAAAGTAAATCGTTTATTCTATTCCAAAATTTCTGAGATAATTCATTTAATTCTTTCGCGTGGTACTCTAATAGAATTCTTTGTAGCAATTCAATCTGAAATAACAAACAGAGTTTATGTGTAAATGTATACAATAATATCTTGCACAAAAGTTAAGAAAAGAATTTCTAATTACTTGTAAACATTGTGTATAAAGAGTATCCTGAAATAATCTTTCAAGATTCTCCCAAATTCGTGTGCGTAAATTTCCAGATGATCCTAAACCAGGAATTGCTGCTCGTCCGGGTGCTCCTCTCTTCCCGAAATCTTGATTCGTTGCTAGAGTCAAATCTAAAGATTCTGTAGCGATTCTTTCAACTTCTAATATAGCAGAATCCATGATATTATCTACAGCTCCTTTAACAATTCCTAAATTTTGAAACACTTGCACTGCTGTACTAACCTGTTTGATATTAGTTTAGAATTAGTTATTAGAAAAATTCTAATATTAGGTCATCCCATAAGTTTGTGCCGTTTTTCGAGCAGTTGCTCGACAAAAGTCGGCACGAACTTATGGGACAACCTGATTCTTGAAAAATCAGTATAAGTTTATATACTTTTGTCCCATCCATTGTTTGTAAACCTTGAGATAAAGTATAAGTTGCTATCCTTTGTACTGTTGTTCTATGAGCTTTAACAGCTTGCTGATCATCCGCGATTACATCCAAGCCATTCAAATCTGTATCCATCATCAGTTGTTCTAAAAGTAACAGCTGTTTGTGTGATACTTTAGAATATTATAGACATACCGAAGCAATCAATTAACTAACCCAACTCGTGAAGGCTATTTGCAGCTTTTATAATATCTGGACCTTGCACATTGTTTGTCATTTGAGAAGACAAACGTTTCGATAGATGTTGCATTCGAGCCACTCTTCGTAGCAAGTCAGAAGTTTCGTGTAGTCTTTCAAGAACAACAGTTTGATTTTCAATTCTATTGAACGGGTCAACGATCTTTCCACGTAAGCGTTCTACAGCTGATAAAAGACTCTAAAATTTGAATTAATTTAACAATTATAATATCAATGTAACACACTGTTATTAAGTATAATATTCTTCGCGTAATTCAATTATATTCGTACCTGAACATGAGACTGCATTATTGCAAGTACACCTTCTAACTTTTCGACCCATGTTGCCTGCGATAATAAATCTTCATGATTAGCTAAAACCTGCTTCTGTAGTTCAGTGTTTAATATTTCAATCGCTGAAATATAAACAGACATTTATATATCCCTTGACATAATCATTTCATTCGCTAATTATATTAATTTATTTATTTACCTTGTCCTAATTTGTTTATTTGCTGGGCCACTGATAACACTTGATTGATATCAGCTTTCTTAGATTCGCCATCAAAAAATTGTTTAAAGAAATCTGGGAGAAACATAAAAATTAATCAAAGAGTGAGAAACATCGCTGCGAATATATAATTTGAAATATAATGAAAAATTAATTACCGTCTTTTTCAATTCCTTCCCAACTCGTAATTTCATCCATTATCAGGTTATTTTATAGTATGAAAAATATAAAGCGAAAATAAAAGATACCCAATTGACACGTCACGAAATTTTATAGGTTGGCAATCGATTATTTTTAATTCTTTTCTGTTATCCTGGTTCTTGTTATTTCTTATATCGTGCCAAACGGGATACGAAATAAATTACATTTATTTATGCTAAAGAAGTTTTGCAAGAACATTTTCAGAGTATGCGTGTTTCGATGCATACGAACCACGTATATAAATAAATATACATACTGATAACTCGCGGATTCATGATCAGTGGTTGTACAGTTTGTATATACACGAGAGTATGTGTCAAACGTATTTAGAGCATTGAAATAATATTAAATTAACGTGGAATTGTTGTTCTCCGTTCTCTAACAGGCAATCAATTTTCAAAAATGATTCACAGCTTATTTATTATAAACTCTTCAGGGTAAGTAAGAAATCGTAAGTGAAAAACCAGATGTGACGTTTGACAAGAATTTGGTTAAAAGTCTACACGCGTTCCTCTTACATACGTACGATATTCGGTATAAACATGTTTATTTGTGGCAAACAAGTTTTGTCGAACATTTATTTTCGATCTAAAGAGAGAAATTTATAATCTCATACTTAGGGACGTGTTCATGGAGAAGCATTGGAAGAGTGCTGTTGCCAGATCATTATGCGATTACTTTTTTGACCAACAACGAAGAGTTTTGTCTCCTGAAGATACACCGCCTGTAATAGCTACACCTCATCACTATCTAATCAGTATATATCGCTGTAACATGTTCTTTGTCGCTGTATGTATGACAGAAGGTACGTATTGGATTTGAATAGAGTTATCTGAATTATAGGATTCATTTTGATTAACATTCATTTATGTTACAGTTCCGCCACTATTCGTAATCGAATTTTTACATAGAGTAGTAGACACATTTGAAGACTACTTCACCGAATGTACAGAAACAATTATAAAAGAAAATTATGTAGTTGTATACGAGTTGTTAGATGAAATGTTGGATAACGGTTTTCCATTAGCTACCGAATCTAACATTTTGAAGGAGCTTATTAAACCGCCAAACATCTTGAGAACTATTGCAAATACTGTTACAGGAAAATCCAAGTAAATATTTGAATTGTTCGATTGTAAGAAACTTGAAATTATATATAGTCTTTATTCAATTCTATTTGTATTTATAAAAATTATAGTGTTAGCGCAACATTACCCAGCGGGCAGCTGTCTAATGTTCCTTGGAGGAGAACAGGCGTGAAATACACAAATAATGAAGCATATTTTGACGTTGTAGAAGAAGTAGATGCTATTATTGATAGAACTGGAGCAACTGTGTTTGCAGAAATTCAAGGATATGTAAGTTACTTGGAGAGTTTTTATGTTATGCATGCGATGGTATAAATCTGCACTGTGTTTGCATTGTAAAACTATAATTGCAGATCGATTGCTGTATAAAGTTAAGTGGTATGCCAGATTTAACACTTTCTTTTATGAATCCCAGATTATTCGATGATGTTAGTTTTCATCCTTGTGTTAGATTTAAAAGATGGGAGGTAAGGATACATACTATTTTAAGGGGGTTGATTCAAGCAAATTAATTACTTGTGTCATTAATAAAATGTCCAACCTTTTTCCAGTCAAAACGAATACTTTCTTTTATTCCACCAGACGGTAATTTCCGACTTCTCTCTTACCACATAGGATCACAAAGTATTGTAGCTATTCCAATATATGTGAGACACAATATTAGTCTCAAAGAACCGGGAGGTGGTAGACTAGATATAACAGTTGGACCAAAACAAACTATTGGCAGAACTGTATGTATTTCTTTTATAATAACTATCACGCGTACCGAGCAAATATTAAAATGCGTGTATTTCAGGTGGAAAACGTGACATTAGAAATTCCTATGCCAAAAGTAGTATTGAATTGTACTCTAACACCAAATCAGGGAAAATATTCATTTGATCCTGTCAGCAAAATACTGTTTTGGGATATTGGAAGAATAGATGTTTCGAAATTACCCAATCTAAAGGGCTCGGTATGTAAGCTTTTCTAGAAAATTAAATAATCAAACAAATACTTGGGAAATAAGTATACGAACTTGGAAATATTTCAGATTGCAATCCAAAATTCAGCTAGCATAATGGAGTCTAATCCTGCGATTAATGTAAATATCTATCTTCTATACTAGTGGAAGTTTTAGCTTGTTGAAATATTAAAAGTAAACGTTACTGAACTTTCGTTTTAGGTACATTTTACAATCAATCAATTAGCAGTGTCTGGTTTGAAAGTTAACCGGCTAGACATGGACGGAGAAAAATATAAACCTTTTAAAGGTGTTAAATACATTACCAAAGCTGGAAAGTTTCAGATAAGAATGTAAATAACAAAAATATCAGTGATTCCATCAAGAAATGAAATATTTTTCATATTCAGAAGACTAAATGTCTTATAATAATGGTGCAAATAACAAAAACTAACGAATCAATAAATCTCTATATAATACAATAAGATTTGTTCCCCGCAATTATAGATATATTAAACTTTTCTACAAAGGCATAATATTATAAATAATTAAGGCATAATAAATAAATAACAAAGGCTTAATAAATAAATAATTATTAATAAAAACAATTCTTTTAATAAAGAGAAAGGTTAAAATAAAGCATATGATAATATGCTTAGATATTTATGCTAAGCTATTTATGCTAGATGCTAAGATAAAATATATCTCATATTTTTGTTATATTAATTTTATTGGTATTTACATTTGATAAAAAAGATAAATTATAGATTTTTAAGTTATCAAGATTCATTTTGATATTTATATACATTTACATCATAGTCTGGTGGCACAATATTTTTTTAGCTTCGAAATCTTCCCATGTTGGATGCGTGGTGTATGTATACAAACGTTCCATGTTTGTAGCATATATAGTATGATTACTAACCAGATTTTTGTAAATCTATTTGGAAAACGGAACAGATTAAGTCTATAAGATATGTAGTTTAAATATGCTTAACAAATTCAACTATTGTTCAATTATTATCTTACCTTGAGAGTACGTTGTAAATCAGCTGTACTGACAGGTTTCAATGGGGGTGGAATAGTTTGCGGAGAACATGCATAAGCAAAAGCTGTGGCTTGTTCCGCCTCTTCATAATTTGGTTTTATCGAAGGTACTTGACCATAAGGGTCTACTATTTTCGTTGGAAATTGATCTGATAATTGTAATATATGAGTAGAATTTCTTTTCCACGAATTTGGTACAGGTTCACCAATGTTATAAATGAATGAATTCTCTCGCACTGCGTATCCCTTTCTCCTAGTAAATATTGCAGTCAGTATATTCTTCAAAAATATCTGTGTTGCAGCTATAACAATATGTGCGGTATTCTCTTCTGCTCCATCCATATTGTTTTCCCATGCTGCAAGCATTAATCTCGCTAATACAAAAGTTCTGTCTGGTAGCACAAGTTCTTGTGCACTAGATCGATTTGCTCCAATGGGTTCGTCTCCGACAGGAGACGACGTTTGATTTAGCACTTCAACATACATATCTGCAGGCTAAATGTGGAACAGAGAAAAAGAATTATAATATTATGTAAATCGAAATAAGCAATTCGGGAATGTTCATTTGACAAACCTCAAAGTTTGATTTATCAGTTTTGTATTTGCGTTTTAATCGTAGTCGTTTTTCTTTAATGACTTTGTCTCTATCTATTTTACGATTAGGTGTAGCAGCAGCCAATCCTCTCACTTTATTGAATAAACATAGAAGAAATTCATTATGAAGATGAACTTGGTCATCCGTCATGATGTTTCTCGCTTCGCAGTCAAACTCTTCTTTTGTTGTCTGAAACAATAATACTTATTTGAAACACAACAACACCACAGATAATTATAAAAGAGTTCACAGTAATATTAGCTTACCTTCATTTGAAACCAAAGTTTCATTTTTTCAAAGTACCTGTCAACATGATTAAAAGATTATAGAATAATGGTAAATTAAGTACTATTTAAAGATAGTTTAGATATATGCAAAATTAGAATCGAAGATCCTAGAGTATCTGACAAATAATCTTCACTTCAACATTATAGATTTGTGATATTAAATACGTCTTACACTTTTGCATTCTCCCCAAGAGAGGCTACGAGACTTTTTCTGGCTAAATTCAACTCTTTCGATGTCGTCATTTTTTAATGTGATACACACACATATGTCAAAACAGTTCTAACACTTCAATGTATCTTTCTATTCATTTCGTGCGTATCCAAAGCTCATTGAAGTCGGTGAGCATTCACATAATCGAGAAACTCTTGTTCGTTGCGATGTCACGGCGTACCGCCAACGCTCTGCTGCCCAAGTCGCGCTATGATTGGTCCGTGCAAAGCCGTCGGCGCCATTTTTGTAAAGGAAAATGTCGCTTCAAATGACCCAAGGAACCTCCCATTTCCGGGAACTACACGAATTTTCGGATACCCTGTCAGAGAGTAAATGAGAGTGCTCACGCCCGGGTTTTGGCCGTGCCCATTATGG